>JBBPRH010000072.1:0-69850 GCA_038092915.1 Boletus pseudopeckii
CACCATACTATTCCCCCACGTCTTCCCGTGGAATCCAGCACTTTGCAACATAGCACTTGCCTATGCAGACGAAACACAAGGTGTGTGGTCGTTGAACGTGAACGTTGAGAAGTGACGCTGCCCTTCCAAAATACGCCTTCCCGCAGATTTGACCATCACGGGATCAGTGCTACCAGACAGCATTTGACATTATGATATAGTCTTCATACTAGTGGAAATGTCAACCTCGAAGCTATCTTCACTGGGTGAAATCAACACAGCTCGTGTTTCTGTGATTTCGTTTACGTGGGATCGATAGATCGAGCACCCATCCACCACAGCAGCACACACAGAATAGGCAAGGTCGAAATAAATCAACGGTCCTGCGATATGATGTTATGGATTGTCAAGCTGTCGCTACATTGTGTCGCTTGGAGGTGTAGGCACTCACCTGTTGGTCTTAGTATTAACTACACTGAGATTGCATCCACCCAGGGGTGGGAGGCGCAACAAGTAGATAGAGGAATATGCTCACAACAAACACAGTATGTGGGGCACGAATATCGATCTCGATAGGATGACTTGGTTAGCAGCAAAGCTCTGGACGTTGATCTCTTTGTTGACGAACCTAAAAAAGAGTTAGTCGGTTTGTTTCATCAGTTCTGTAGATCAATTCAATTTGGGACCTTCGCATAATTGAGCTGGCAGGTAGAGCCTGAGCCGTGAACGCAATCCTGAACGTTAGACTGTCTGTGGTCTCAGTGCTGGCGTTCTATTACCTTACCTGTTTCATACTCCCAGCGAGTGCAGTTTGTTTGTGAGAAGTCCGAGAACACGAGAGGTGTTGAATCTACCCGTGTAGACGAAGGAGATGCTTGTTTAACAACGAGGGAAGACGCAAACCTATATTGATGCAACGTACTGAATGGCCACTGGGAAGACCCTTGACACTCTAATGCCGCTTCGAACGCCTGTCGACGCTGAACTACATACTCGAACCAAAACATGTCATCAGCCTCGTCAAACATCGTCTTCGACGACATATTCACTATCAGTGCGATCGACAAGGAGGGAAAGAAATTCGACAGAGGTACAGAGACCCATTCAATCGTTCGCAAGATACTGATCCGACTGCCAGTGTCCCGGCTGTATGCTCGCTCCAAAAACCATGACATGGACATGACTCTAGATTACAACGTGGAGCTATTCCCTCTCGCCGAGGGTCAAAGTTTTGCTATGGCACTTGCTTCGTCCTTGATCCCATCCGGGGGAGGTGATGGTGCTGAAGGAGAAGACAAGGACAGAGACATCTGGAGGCCCGATGGGAAAGGCATGAAAGGACTAGAGGAAGAATACGACTATGTGATGTATGGGAAGGTAAGCACGTCATGACGAGAACAGACTTGGGTAAACGAGCGGCGGTGCAGGTGTACAAGTTTGACGGGGGAGGAGAGATTGTGTATGGTGAGCGCCAGCGTCTGTTGGACCGAGCACTGATGCTCTGCACAGGACCGTATACGCATCGTTCGGTGGTCTCTTGTTGTCACTCACAGGCTCTTTTCGACACATGGCCGGCATCGTTCTCGGTGACCCCGTCTTCATCTTGCTTAGAAAGTAAAATCAAAAAATGAAACGCGAGCTTCATTAGACTCGAGGGACAAACGCCAACGTTTCTGTATGCTGATACTATCCTACAATACCTCTGTCGTACGCACCAGACGCAGTCAAGCGTCCATGTCCTCCAAGACTTGCCTGGAGTGCTCCTTTGCTCCCTCCGAAACGTTGGGGTTCTTCAACGTGGCCTGTGTGCACGTCAGCAGAGATCCAAGCGAGACTCTGGCAAAGGGTGCGCAAACCTTGTGACCACCGATAACATTACCCGTATTCTTGCCCTCCTCGTCACGCTCGGGCAGCTCACCGCGGCTTTCCATTTCGTCGAGCGCCTGCTTCGAACGCTCCTTGGCCTCCTCAGAGACGTTTGGGTTTGCCATCGCAGCCTCTGCAAATGTCAGTCAGACGCTGCCGATACTAGGACGTTGGTTGGGGCGTACTGTGGCCTCCGGCTACCTATAAAGCGCCAATGTGTCAGTTCACGATGCTCGAATGCCCGAGGTGAGACATACGTTTCCAAGGTTTGCCATATTCAAGATGTTTGTGCGGTGATAACTAACGGGGGAGTACTGAGGACGACATCGAGCACAGTCGGGCTTATATATGTTTTCTGGGAGGCTACGTCACCGAGTCGTCGAAATCGCAACGCTGGTGTATGCGCTCATCGATGAAGTCATCTACTCACATGACTGAATAGCACAAAGTATTGGTATTCAGTGATCTAGGACGGCAACACCTTTCCAGGATTCATAATGTTGAGCGGGTCAAACACCTGCTTGATTTTCCTCATCCACTCTATGCTCACATCACTCTTCGAGTATCGGAGTGCGCCAGTCTTCATTGATCCAATGCCATGCTCCGCAGATACAGAACCTTTGTGCGACGCTGTGTAGCGTTCGCGTGGTTAACTTCACCATCGCATCCAGGGCAAAGCCAGAACGCACCAACTAGCTCATAAATGAATGGCTCGAGAGCTGCCTCCAATTCAGGACGGTACCCATGTTTAGCGATGACATTCAAGTGAAGGTTCCCTGCAATTGGCCGAGGTGAGATGAATCCAACCATATGTGGCAGGAACACTCGCCATCACCAACGTGTCCGTACCCCATCACCTTCGAGATTGCGTGATCGCCATAAAGTCCCTTTGAGATCAGGCGTTCGCGGACGGCATCCACCACGCTCTGAAAGTCTGCCAGAGGAACAGAGACATCGTATTTGTACGGCTTCCCTTCCTTTTGCACGCATTCCGTCAAGCCTTCCCTCAGCGCCCAAAGCGAGGCAAATTGACCCGGAGACTGTGAGAGAGTTCCGGTGTAAATGAGGGGCTCGTCAGCTGACATCAAACTTTCGAGTAAGTTGTTCAGTTTCTATGATAGCCGTGTTCGCCGTGTTCAGCTGGCGGTCGGCTGATACAGTTAGATATACTTGCCTCCAAATCGTGCTCTTGGTTCCCACCGCTTGTTTCGGCAAGGACGAAACACTGTGCATCGCCTACTTCGTCCGGATTTAGGATGGGTCCAAGACCATGGTCAAGACCCATATCATACGCGGTGCGGTCGATGTACTCGAAAGCGGACAATATTTCGCCCAGTTGCCGCTTCACGGTCTGGAAAAGCGGAAGGACATTCTTAAAATGGGGCAGTGCCAAGAAGATATTGTTGGATGCCTGGGGCGCCGGTGGGGTGAGAATTGATACACCCGTGATCACACCGAGCGTTCCTTCTCCACCGATAAACAGCTGTTTCAGGTCGTAGCCTGCAGTAGGACTGAGATGGTGAGGATCTTTTCGAACACGGGGGTGACGCACCGGTGTTGTCCTTACGTAAAGTAGACAGCTGGTCGAGTACAGTACCGTCTGGAAGGACGATTTCGAGACCGAGTACGGTGCCATGGAGGGAACCATACCGCAAAAGCCGGAGACCTCCTGCATTTGTAGAAAGGTTTCCACCTATCTGACAACTTGACGAAAGTAAGTAAGTTCGAGGGAGGGAAGACAAGGGGGACATACGGACCTTCCTTTTGCGCCGAGGTCAAGTGGCATGATGTGATTGTAAGGGGCGATGTGGTCGCTGAGAGATTCGAGGATGCATCCCGCGTCTGCGACCAGGATACCTAGGTAGAAATAAGAAGAGTTGCATTTCGGTCGGGAGATGGACGGGGAACTTGCCAGATACAGGGTCAAAAGAGCGAACATTATTCATTGCACCCAAGCTAAGAACGATTTCCTTTTGCAACGAGATGCTCCCCCCGACGAGACCAGTGTTGCCGCCTTGGGGTGTTATGCCAATGCGGCGACTAGCACAGAATTTGACGATGTCACTGACTTGCTGTGTTGTGCGGGGACGCAAGACGGTATTTGCTTGTCCGTGGTATTTCCCCATCCAGTCTACGTTGTAAGGAGCGAGATCATCAGGTGGGTTTGAGTTTGGGGGGAGGGTGGAAAGGATCGCATTGGGCGGGAGTATCTTTGCAAAGTGAGCGAGGTCATCGCGTGTGACGGTGCTGAGATGCGTGAATGAAGGGGCGGTGTGGGCCCATCTGCGGGTAAGGTGAGCGGAGGACGACGGGGTAAGGAGACGGAGGAAAAACATGGGCACACGCTAAACTCGCATCCGAAATCAAAGTCACCAATATGTCACATGACACGTGATCTGAATCGTGGGAAATATTGAGTCGGGAGGGACAGTCACGGTTCTCCCACTCGACCTGCCCTCCTCCGTGCACGCTCTCGTGCCAGCACCATCCTCCTCCTCCTCCTCACCCGGTATAATGCTCACCGTCCATGCCCAATCTCAACCCCCAAATATCTCCCCACCCGACGATGATCCAAGCCCTTCCGACCAGACAGCCCTCGGAAACTCCAAGGATTCGATGCCCGCTTTGGACACCACTGACTCGTCCCGTCCCGACACTTCTGCCGCACATCCGTCACCCGCGCAGACCTCTCAGGATCCTGCTGAAGCAGCCAGCGTCCAATGTCTCCCCGTAGGGCATGTTTCTGCCGTCCATTCTCCTCAGCGGCCGTCAACCGCTCGATCTCCACCGTCCTCCGACACCCATGCAACACCCCCCTCCCAGTTGCATACCCAGTCGTCAAGCGTGACAGCGGATTCGGTGAGAGATCTCCCGACCAGACGCCGTTCAACCCTGGAGGTAAATTCACGTGCTCTTTACCTCTTCGCAAACTCCCCAACGTTAAACTTTGATCTAGCCATCGCGGTTTAACAATCGTCTCTCTGGCTTTTTCTCAAATCTTATCCATCGTCGTGACACCATCACTTCGGCGAACGCTCGCTCGACTCAGGAAGAAATGCCAGTGACATCTGTCGCAGTGCAGTCCGAAACAGGTTCGAGGGTACACTCTCCGACTCCCGCCCGGTCACCGACCCCTCCGCCCCCACTACCTCCACCCACGCTCCATGACTTGGGCCTCTCATTATCCGCGATTACACCCGACCTTTCCCCGTCCCACTTCGGTTCCCCCCCTGCAAGCGGGGCCTTTTTAGCCCCACATTATCTCCTTCTCTGTCACGCACAAGGCTTAGATGTGCTCCCTCTTGTCTCGCCTCCAGCTTCTCAGCCATATACTCTTGTGCGTAGGGTCGCATTTAAACACGTCGTTGTAATGGAACATCGTGGGGTGTTGGTAGCTATAGCAGGCCGCAGGGATGGCGTTCGAGTGTACGCTTTAGAGGAAGTCAAGAAAGCTGTCGAGTGGCGCATAGATGTCGAAATTCGTAGAGAACGAGAACGATCACGCAGAGAAGAGTCCAAGAAGATAGGTTCTGGGAACCCGAGCATTGGCCAGCGGGATTCGTCGGAAAAACGGGGCAAATTATCATTATCAACTCCACCAATCGCCGAGATACCACAAAACAGCAAGTTTACTTCCAGATCACCATCAATCTCCAGTCCTGCCACACCAAAGAAGCCGAGGCCGCCAACAATCCAACCACTCTCTTCATTCCCCCCTCTGGGCCAGCCCCCTCCTTACACTAGCGTGCCAGATAACCGGCCGCCTTTACGAAACCAGCAATCTTCAGTTTCTGTAAATATAACTCCCTCCAGGCGGTCGTCACTCTCTTTGGTCGTCGTTCCTCCCGTTCCACCGCTGTCCCCTTCAATAGCAAGTGCGGCCACCGTCACCGTTCCAAATGCAATAGACGTATCAAAGAACTCTGACTGGCTGGAAGCAAGCGATGACGAGGCTATTGATGTGTTAACAGCGGGTGCAAGCGGAAGTCAGGCATTAGATGAGAGAACAAGTTCTATTCCACCTCCAAGGAGCGATGACCAACATGATAACATGGATGGTACTACCAATGCACTTCCAGTTCGAAGCCAAACGATTCAATCCCACCGGAGGAATCGTCCATCAAACCTTGATTTAAACATTTCCTGTATGAACGCAGGTCCTGTGTGTCCAGTTGATCTTTCTCCGTCCCCTGCTTTTCTTACCATTCCCCAGGCTTTACAATCTTCACCGCAGGCAATTAACCAGAGTACTGCCATTCATACCTCTTACGAAACACCGCCACGACAGCTTTCTCCTGTGGATCCCGATGAAGATGACGACGATACTACTATCGTTCCTGGTGAACGGATTACGCTTGTCCAAGCTCTGTTGGAAAGCAGGCTTCCTGAGTTACCTCCCGCAGGCACCACTCAACCCCAGGAGCCTATCCTGATTCATGCGTCACCTCCGGCGGCCAGCGAAGATGGTTTCCCTGTAACATCTTCCTTCCCAGATGCTCTTTCTACTCACAGTCGGAGCATCTCCAGTCGACCGGAAAGACGGCGACGACGTTGGTCTGTTCTCGGAAGTATTTTCAATCCTACTGGGTCCCAAGACATGAGAACATCGCCTTCCTCGTACGACACGCCTTTGGGCTCCCCTGTGTCACCACCATCTCCGACGATACTTGAAAGTGAAGGTAGACCTCTCGTACGTTCACTCTCTAGCCGCAGACGACCCTTGGCGACTACGACTGGTCTTACTCCTCGACCGTCCACATCTGGATCCCGCCCCCCACATACTAGCTCGATTCCACCCGTGCCCACTGTCCCATCTACTCTGGGGTCAGTACCACCACAACGCCTCTTTCCGCGAATTTTCAGCACGGCGTTCACTACCCGCAGGTCAGATGATCGACCTCCGACGCTCGCGCTCAAGAGTATCGATATGGACTCAAGAAAGAACACTGTCCAATCCCCGCAGACTTTGCAAGCACCACCCCCAAAACTCGAATATGTAAAACTCCCTGGAACCAAGGGATCTCTTCTGATTAAAGCGGTCGAGACCCAGAAAAAAAGGTACGGTGAATGCGCTGTAAATCATTCTCTTCTGATCTTGTGGTAGTTTCCTCGCCATTCTCTGCGGAGAGAATGGAGAGAAAGTGGAACTGTTCGCTGGAACATATAGAACAGCCCTTGGCCTCTCCCGTACTTTTATTCTTCCAGACTCTCCTAAGTCCCTCGAACTACAGCTGCAAGGCGATGACCTCGTGGAAGTCTTTTTGGTGTTTTCACAGAATGTTTTCGGGTTGGAACCTGCAACCGTGAGGGTGCGGGAAGTCCGTATCGGGCGTGCAGAACGAAGAGCCGCTCGGCGGAGGGTGAGGGAGATCCGCAACGGACAGACGGACCTTTTTGACACCGATCCACAAGTTCCTGAAGATGAAGACAACAACGTCAGCCTTGGCATTGGTGTCACCGTACCATCTGGGCAGGATTTACTTTCGCGCAACAACTCCACTGCGCATCTACCCGAACCCGTCAACACGCCAACGGGAAGCAGTGGCGTACACGATTCTGCTCTGGCGCACGCTGAGGAACTGGTTGCCCTCGCTTCCGCTCAAGTTGGACCTTACACAACGTTCCAGCAGTTATCATTCGCGCCAAAGATCCCTCTTGCTACTATCGCTGACGACTATATAATACCTCCAACATATCCTGATTTCCTCTGTTATCGCGCTGAGCATGAACCAGACACTTACGGGGATGGCAGAAACCTCGCATCTATCCAATTTAACCCGCCTGGTTTACCTATGCCAGCACCAGCACCTCCGTCGAAGTGGTTCTATCGTGATCCCAAAGGTGTTGTCCATGGTATGTCATGCTTTTGATATATTTCAAAAAATTTATACTTGCAATGATCCAGGACCTTGGAAAGCGAGTTTGATGCAGGCTTGGTATAAGGACGGCTTGCTCCCGCCCGATCTCCCTGTCCGCAAAGAGGAAGACACTGAGTATATACTACTCAGAGACCTCAGACAACAATGTGTTGATCCAGTTCACCCATTCCGGTCAGCCCCACCACTCCCAGCTATACAACCTTCCCCACCGCTATTTGACGCATCCAAACCGCTGCTTCCACCTATCTCTCTTCTTGTTCAGCCCCGGCATTTTGGTCCACCAGCATTATTCTTTTCTTCTCGGGGTGGACATAGCACATCTATCGTTGATGCCCGTGGACGTTCCGTGCTTAGAGAAAGATTCCTGTGGAGCGCGGACGAGGAGGCTAACTCCAAGCTGAATGCTCCGCGAATGGGCGACATAAAAAGGCTGGAAGCTTTTGATGTGGGAGACCGTTCTGTGATTGTTGCACTGCGCCAAGGAGGTCTCGAGGCGATGGACCTTGGCGATGCGTTGCTCAAACCAGCAGACGAGTCACGTACGGTCTTACCACATTTTCTTCCTCCACCTTCGAATGTCAACAGACGAGAACCTTTCGTATGGAGGATAGGGACTCCCGTCAGTTCTTCCACCGGCGGTACTGCCCTCTCCGCGAGAACAAAGACTGGTTATTTGGGACGGAAGGCGAGCTATCCCCCAGGAAAATCTCCGTCCAAGGGCGACTCCACAGTTGTCAATGACAGTGAACAAGAGTTCACTGATGAAATTATCTTTCTTGGACGTACTGGTGATGACCTTTACCTATGTGAACGCAATGGTGGCGCCTTTAGGATACTAAGACTCTGTCCTGATGCATAGGCGCGTTTTCATATCCACTCTTTTCCTAGTTGTCTTTCGCTCTTCACATCGACATTCACTATATATCTATTACACATGCAGATACCTACGATACCTATCACCATTCACAATTTTGCAGCTATCTTCCGTAGATCAGTTTTCAAGATCTTACCAGTGGATGTTTTCTACGAATGTGCGCATAAGTATATGTGTCGAGATGAATCGAGATGGGACACGTTTACCGGAAGTCTATCAACTACTTGGACCCACTCAGGACAGGCGAATCCTGGTAAGAGTGTGCGCGCATGGCGCTTCAACTCCACCTCGAATCCTGCGTGATTCCCAACCCACGTCTGAACATACTCTGGTCGGAGGATAACGAAAGCCATTGGGCGTTCACCCCACTTGGGGTGAGGCCTCGCAACCACCGACACCTCGAGGACATGCGGGTGGCTTGCGAGTTCTTGATACCATGAGTTGGAATAACGATATAGTAGGAAGTGCGCCTTACCCAGTTCTATGGCAAGGCTTGATGCATTCTGTTTAAATATAAACATCATTGATACAAATATGACGCCTTTGCACTCACCTCACCGCCAGAGATAATGATGTCTTTGCTTCTATCCATAATCTGTACAACACCATTGGGATGCATTACCGCAAGGTCACCAGAGTTGAAGTAGCCGCCTCTGAACGCCTTACGGGTAGCTTCTGGATCTTTGAAATACTGTCAAATAGTGTGATATTTGCACAAAGTCTTGATATTTGACGACTGGGATCTCTCACCTCTTGCATGACAATGTTGCCCCGCGTCACGACCTCACCCACCGAACTTCCATCCTTGGGGACGTCGATGAGTTCTTGATCGTTCTCATGCCTTGGAGGATACACAACTCGGACGTTTTGAGCGGTGGCAAAGCTATGCCCCTGACGCGCCATCAACTTTGCACGATCTTCCAAAGAGAGTGATGTCCAGAAAGTTTGATCGTAACACCGCGTGAACGGTCCGTAAGTCTGCGGTCAGGGTAAACCATGATCGCTGGAAAGTGACCAGATACCATACCTCGCTGAAACATGACCTCCAGTCAAACAGAAAGTCAGACATTGGAAAGGAAGACTTACGTAAGGCCATATACATGCACTGGCTTGATCCCAATCTGCTCAAGCTGACCGATCAACTGAGCAGTCGGTGCGGACCCAGCGACGATGGCAGAAACAGGATGCTGTAAAGGTTGCTTAGAGGCATCATTGACGATTCCAATCTAGTTGAGGTCTGTTGCCGTGTGGTGGTGACTTGTTGATAGAGAAACAGACCTGGACTGTCGGTGCACCGCAGTAATGTGTGACACCAGAGTTAAGTAGATGCTTCCAAATCTGGTGATAGTCGACCTGTCGGAGGGTGATCTACATAGAGATGTGAATGGCACGAAATCAGAGACGAAATCGCACGATAGAGACATACTTGGGTTGCACAGGCAAATACATTAGCCCAAGGGAACGTCCATCCTGCAGCATGGAACATTGGGAGAACCCTGCACAGAACGGATCATTTTAACAGAGCACCAAGGGAGGAGAGGGGCCAGTACCATAGGTAGTAGGACTCGCGGTTGATTCTCAAGGACAAATATTGACATTGTTGTCTGATTATGAGAGCGAATACCTACCTTGCCTCGAAAGCGTTCGCTATTGCTGCAAGGTAGGATCCTGCAACTCGAATTCAGCCATTAAACCGATGGTTAAAGGCATGGATATAGACCTCGCAGCGTAGTGATGACCCCTTTAGGCTAAAGCAGCATCAGACGACCATCTAGGGAGTCGGACATCCGAGCGCGCACTCTACCAGTAGTACCAGAACTGGGAGTGGGCTTAAATCTGGGGTAATGCCATTGTCAGGGAATGGAATCTTACGTGTAACACAGAACCGCAGGAGCGTCTTCGCTGAGTTCCACGTCAAGGCCAGCCCAACCTCTCTCAGAACTGGATTTCCGACCCGCGCTCAGAAAGTCTTCGTATGGGTCCCCAAGCCTAGCCGTATCGTGGCAGACGATGGTAGTAACTTTGGTGTTTGGAATAAGATGTGAGTACTCGTGGTCTACAAGGATGAGTTTGGATTCGCTGTGCTCAAGAATGTAAGCAATTTCCAGAGGAGTTAGGCGCGTGTTGATCGGGGTAAGGATGGCTCGAGCGGCAAGAACACCAAAGTGGGCGTCTACAAACCTAGATCAACGGACATGGGCTGGGAAATGATGGCGACATTTACCTGCAATCATTGGGCTTGCAGGAGTGGCGGGTTAGTCGAGAATTCCGAGGAAGCGCTGCGGGCACTCACGAATTTGGAGCCAAAATTGCAACACGATCACCTGGGCGAATTCCTGCCTGTATGAGAGCGTATGCCAGATTCTGAATGCGTTGAGCCCTAAAGCACTGTGAATCGAGCAAGACTGGGAGGGATGTGTGATTCACTGAATCACCATATACTGTATGAGTAGAATGCCGGCTGGTCAGCATCGGGATGGACAAGGGCAAGCTTGTCTGGGTATATGAGAGCGGCACGCAACAGAAAGTCGATTGGGTTCTGTGGACGAAGGTGAGGTAGCGGTGATTTACAAAGTATGACAACGTACGAGGGGGTGATAGTTGACTGGAGCTGAATGGAGGTGTTTCTGCAGATAGCTGACGTTGTGCGGGGGTAAACTCTCCGGAGTTGGGCGAAAGGAGAAATCTTGTAGAGTGAGACTTGGATTGGAACTGCAACTGGAGAGACGTACCAAAAGGCGACGACATTGGAGGTGAGAGTTAAAGCTTTGATATTAATTGCCGTCGAGAGAGTAGTGCCAGATCGAGCAAAAGAAATACAAGTGTAAACAAAGCCGCAAAACGCAGCAGGGGACAAGGCTATGTCGTCGTCGTCGTCGCTGTCCGTGACTTGTTGTTTATACTTTTCATAGAGACTTTCTCTCGACAACCATGGCTGATGCTGCAGCAGGTTCTGTGGACAAATCTGTTCAAGTCAAGCTCGTTCTTCTCGGTATGTTCGTGCCCAAATCGTTACACCTTTTTCTCACCTCTCACCCAACCAGGCGAGGCTGCCGTTGGCAAGTCGTCCGTCGTTCTTCGATTCGTGAGTCGCTATCTCAAGGTCGCATAACATGGCTGGTCACGCCATTTCCTCGCCCTCGCTAGGTATCCAACGAATTCCAGCCGAACAAAGAACCCACTATCGGTGCTGCCTTCTTGACCCAGAAATGTCGTCTAGAGGATCGTGTACTGCGTTATGAAATTTGGGATACTGCTGGCCAGGAGCGCTTTCATTCTCTTGCTGTCAGTCCGGCCACTCCCGTTTTATTTTCCCTAACTGTATCTCCATCTCATAGCCCATGTACTATCGCAATGCTCAAGCTGCCGTCGTTGTCTATGACGTCACGAAAGCTTCCAGTCTCGAGAAAGCAAAGTCGTGGGTCAAGGAGTTGCAAAGACAAGCCAACCCCAATATCGTGATCGCACTCGCTGGGAACAAAGTTGACTTGGTCCAACCATCTACTTCTCTCTCAGGTGCAACCCCTGCATCTGAGTCTGAGGACGAGGCAGACGATGCCACCGCAACCCCAGGAGAGACCCCCAGCCCCGGGGGCGGCGAGGAATCGCTACGACAAGTTCCTCGGGAGGAAGCTCAGGCTTACGCCACAGAGGCTGGCTTGCTTTTCTTTGAGACCAGTGCCAAGACCGGAGAGGGTATCGTAGAGATTTTCACGGAAATCGGTTCGCTTCCTTCCCCCGACTTTCTGCTTGTGCCTGACTAGATCATATCCAGCCAAGAAAATACCAATCGAGCACATCTTGGCTTCTAACCGTGGTGCTGGCAGAAATGGTGTTACAGGTGGTCGAGCGGGTACTTCACGGCAAGAAGGTGCTGTTAACTTGGAGGAAAACCAAACGAAAGGCAAAAATAATTGCAATTGTTGAGCTATTCATCTGTTATTATTCTGGAGAATTACCATCTTGTCCTTTATCCCATGCCATCACATGAACCTTTGACATATATGACTACGCCTCCAAACCTCCTTGTAATTGCTTCTTTAATTCTACTCGGTGATCGAACAGTAAACTCAACCGTGGCCTCGGTGACTGCTCGTCCGAACAGCAACACAGACGACCTAATTGGTATACACATGGACACGTTTCATCGATGATCATTACTGTGTGGGGGAACAAAGTCCACATAAGGTGGAGGCCTCGCAACCTGTTCTTGGTCATTAGGCGTCAGATAGGGTGGGGGCGCCGGTACATGGGCCGATCCTTGATCCATGACTTCACCAGCTTGTGATATTGAGTGGCGATCATGAGTGAACGAATGATGCGGTATGCCTGTGGAAGGGTGGGTTTGAACAGAGCCAGACGACGTCGGGGATCTAAACACGGAATCTATGGAAGGTGGTGGATCGGATGGATCATCTAGAAGCGGGGGCGGTGGTTGCTCTTCTACAATCAATCCCAAGACCCGACGTGGTTGAGTAAGATCGACAAACTCAATCACCTCAGGGTCTTGTACCGCCTCTTCAACCGAAGGTGGGGGGGTCGATGTCCGATGTAGCGAGTCAGTGTGGCCATCGAACTGTTGGGAAGAGGAAAAGCCAAAGATGACCCCTTCGCCGACTATGATTGTCCCTGCCACAGGAGTCGCAAAATGTTCTTCCGTGTTGGTGGGAATATATATCTCGTTCTCCGATTCCTGGAACGTAGGCAGACCAGTAGACGTGGATGCTTCTGATGGAAAAAAGGGGGGTGGAGGAACATCTCTGTCTTCGAATGGAGGAGGAGCTCCATGTTGTGTGTAGCTTGGACCAGCCTCTCCTTCGTGGTACAAAGGAGCGGAAATTTCTGCGTCTTCTTGTCGCACGGTCCTAAGTGGTGGACGATCATGCTTCTTTTGGTATGCAGTATCTACCCATTCTTCAACCTCGGGTAGTGGGGCGGGGGGTGGAATAATGTTGACAGGAATCGGAATCGTGTACAGTGTCTCCGTCCTGCTCGCGATGTCGACAAAGGAAGTGTGGACATTTAATAAGAATGATACATTATGCAGGAGTGTTGTTTGTGTGATGGAGATGCATTGGGGGTCATTCTCCACGTAGGCGTAATCCCCTTCAGCTAGAGACCGTGGACGATCGGGTGGGGAAGCAGATGGCGAAGTTTGATGTAGAACGAAGCGTAGTCGAACTGGGTGCGAGGTATGGAACCTGCAAGATGCCCCAGAACGAGATATGACTGTTGTATATGCGGCAGTGCAAGGTGAGGGAGAGCCTGACGAGGGATCACTTGGTTTTTCCACAGCTGAAGTAAATGCTGCAGATGAAGGACCCTCAAGCGGGAAATCGTTGATTTCATCTGCTGGTGGTCCCATATCTTCCTGCGAAGGATTCTGTAACTCGCGCTCCAGCTCATCGAAACGCTTGACCTCGACTACGCGAAGGAGCTCTATCTTGACATTACGAAGCCTGAGTCCGCCTTCCAGGACAACCTGGCGAGGTGGAGGCGGCACCGTAACATAGACAGGGATTGGTTCTCCCGCAATGAAAGTTGACTTTGGAATCTCTGCCTCCACGCGCACCGGATGATGCATGACGTGCTTCTCAGGTGAGATCGAAACGGTATGCGTGTGTGATGTATAGCGCCTTGTATGTACCAAAAGTTCTCTCGACATAGGGGGGAGGGTTGGATCCGCTGGGTGCAGCGTCGCATTTAGCACGTGCATCACTGAGGAGTGTAGGGTGTGGACACATTGCGGCACGTCTGACATGAGTGGTATGGCGAATGGGAAGGAGGTCGGGATAGCTTCGTCAGACGGGAATGAAGCCACGTCCATCTCAGAAACGCAGAGGTCAATTTCCCGCCCGTGTACAGACTCTGTCGTTCGCAAAGACACGGACCTTTTGCCCAGTTCGGTCAGGTCATCACCAAGGAGGAATTGGAGGGACTGACAGTTTCTTCCATGCGCCGGGTTGGGCACCCTTGAGGTGCACTTCCCCCTCCATTGCTGCGTGTTCCCCTTCGGCGCCGACATAGCCCTTCTGGAAGTTTATGCCGTCTAGGGCTGGTACAATGAGTAGCTGGAGACCGGACACGTCCGATGAGCAGTCACTGCTCAGGACATCGCCGGGGCCATGCTGAGAGTACCGGGGAGGGGGAGCAGTATCAGCAGGCATGTGAGCCAAACGCCTCTAGTGCTGGAATACACCGCTGATGTTGGTCGTAGTTGTGGTCGTGTATCAGACCATATCACCAACGGTTTGCGTTGTGTGGATCGCCACAACATTAATGCCGTGCTCAAGTCAAGCACGAGAATAGATACATGGCATTAAAATCAAAGAAACATAGTATCAGGACCCTCATTCTACTCTCATTAGACTCTCCAACTCGGCGAACATCGTCTGATCCAGATCTCTCTGCGTGAGCAGTTCCCATGCCGCATCCCGACGACCAGCAAGCATCCCCATCCCCTTCTCCACCTTGGTTTCTCCCGACTCCCCAAAGCCCATCCCGAACGCAAGTGTCGGTTGAGTAGCTTGAGAGGTGTCGAAAGCATCCTCACAACCATCGACGGCCTTCATTGCTTCGATTGCTCTGCGCGCAGTGCTCAAGAACCACTGCCGAGCCTCTGCCGAAGCACTGGTTGCAGCAAACCTCTGAGCCATGCGCAGCATAATCTGCGAGAAGTGGAGCGACCGATCCGATTTTACTTTTTTCTTCAATTCTGGAGGGGATAGGAACGCGATGGCGTATATCGCCATTGTCGCTTTCTCAAGGTATGACAACCACGATTCTCGTGAGAGAAATGCGAAATCGGCATCGCTTACTGGCAGGCGATAGACGAGAGTCTCCAGCAGACGCCACAACCACTGCTGTGGAATGACTGCAGAAAATATTTTCCGATTGTGATCCAGGTGGGCAATGTGCGTGAAGACATCGAGGGCCACATCTGAAAGAGACGGTGGCTTGCAGTTGTGAAAAGGGATGCCACTGAGCTTCAGCATTTGCGTTGGAGGTATTGCATCTGCCGGTTCGATGAGGATGGATGCAACGAGTTCGAATATCCGGGTGCAGATGCGGGTAGTGGAGTCGGAGGGGGGAGTGGATTGGGGGAAAGAGATCAAGACTGAGAGGTTGGACAGAATATTGAGAACATCCCTGCGGACGTTGATGACGTCAGGAATAGAGAGAGCAGCTGATATGGGTCTCGGTAGACCGCCCTCCTGCGGGACAATGACTCCGCAAATCCGCAATACCAACTCCAGCGTCCGGTCGTGCCTTGCCATGAACTGCATGTTGTCTGGAATGACAGACAAATTCCGAATGATATTCGTCACAGCAAGAATGACTTGACCTGAACGATGCCGGTGGCCATGACCTGTCTTCCCAAAGTTCTGCTCGCATTTCAATCCCGCGAATGGCAGCGACTCAGTTTCGAGAGCGAGAGTCACGAGCTCATGATGGCGGGGTATATGGGTATCCTCTGTCAGGCAATAATGGGGCGTATCAGCAACCCCATCGAATGCTTCTTCCTCCAAAAGATCCAACACTTCCTCCAACAGATCAGTACACTGCGCAATGGGAAAGCCCGAACCGGGCGTGGGGCCCTTCATCGTCGAAAGAAGGGTGAGCGTGGTCAGAGCATATGATAACTCGACCGTTAGCCGACAGCGGATGGACATCGTGAGCGCTTCAATGTCCACGGTTCCCCATTCGTTGATATCCCGCATGGGGCGACGTTGGGCACGAAGGTACTCGTCTTCTAATATATTAAGGTCACGTCCTCCATAGGTGTCCACTTCACGCGCTAGCGGAATGTACTCGATTTTGGTCCTCGTGAACTGAGAACGCGGACGAGACGAGACGGGAGGTGCTACCGAGGTTGTTGGGTTTGGGGGGAGCGACCTGTCCACCGACGCTGACATGGAGGGCAACTGTGAGGGTGGTTAGAGGACTCAGAGAAAGGGGAATAGAAAGCACTGACGACGTCTGGCAATTCTGTCCCACCTTATTATCGGCCGCTCAATGTCACTGATTACGTACATCAAACGTTATGAATTAAGCTCACCCATCTTCAACTTTGCACGCTTTCCATCGAGTTCCTCGGACTCGAACCTTCGTTTCATTCCCGGAGCGTCTTGCTCGTGGTGTTCGTTGCCTGCAGAGCTAGTAAGGGGTCCGGTGCTGCTGCTCAGCGGGGGCAACAACGAGTGACCAGCTAAAGAGTCCGAGAATCCATGTGTTCCTGAGAGGGGTACTCCATGCTGTGGGTGGGGACTCTGTGGCAATGTTTGTGATGCAGGGGCAGTGGGGCTACCGGTGATCGAGACCGACGTGTTTTGCCCGCCTGATACGGACTGGTTCAGCAATCCCATCATGTTGTTAACAGAACCGGATAGTTGAGAAGAGGGACCTGGGAGTGCTGAACTTGGTATTTGGGGAGGATTGTTTTGGGCCACGGGTGCGCCGGGGGGACGGCCCGTTGTCATCATTGCCTTGCGATTAGTGTCCTGGACGTTGCGACGATAAACCTCTTCGAAAGGTTGGATGATGGCATTATAGTAATGAGCCAAGATGGCGGAGGTTGCGCGTTGTCCAATGGGCATAGGGGCCGGGTGATATTCAGGAAGGTCGAAGTGCGGGAGAAGTTGTGACCACGCGTTCTGTTGCGTTACCTAGATAATTGTGTGGATGATGATCAACTTACGGCGGATGATGTACGACATTGATAAAGATACCTTTTGGCCGCCACCGAGCTGCCATACGATGCCCCATAATTTGAATAAGTCAACGTCCTTTCCCGCTAAACGAAATGCGCCGACTTCAGAGGAGCATTCCAGGTTTTTCCATTGTGAGGATGCGAGGTCGTAGTTGGGAGGACATGGAACGGTGGTCAAGGCGGATGGAAGGGGAGTGCCTCTGTTGAGATGAACATTGGCGAGGCCGACCAAGAAATTGCGCTGTTTGTTCCTGATCATTGCCACGTTCGGGGGATGCCGGGGTGGGACGTTGGAAGATGGCTCGAGCGATACAGGGTTGGGTTGGAGGGTGTGAACGGGGAGGAAGGCGGGCTGAAGGGTGGAATGGGGGGAGAATTGCATGGCGGCGGGAGCGTCGAGAATGGCGGTTTGGAGCGCGCTTGACTGGTTATAAGGGGAAGAGATTCCGCCGAGAAATGATGCCGGAGTTGTTCCGCCCAGCGGGATCTGAGACGGAGACGGCGCAGGGGGACGCGGGTAAGCGTTTGTGAGCTGACGCTGCATGTTGACAACGTTGAGGGCGGCCATCTGTTTTGCGGCGGCATTGGAGTCGAGATTGAACAAGGGCTCGGTGAAGGTTGGAAAGGGCGGTGCGCTCGCGTTCTGTGGGGTCTGGTTTCGTGGCTGCTGGGGCCTGCGTCGTGGAGTGAGCGATGGGGACGGGGACGAGGAGGAGGAGGCGAACACTCACAGCATGGTCGTCGTCGTCGTGGTTGTCTCACGCGCCCAAACTCTCCCGCGCACGCGAGCATGCCCCACTCAGAAATCGACGACATATTCGCCGCACCTCCAAAGAAAAAAATAAAAACTTCGCCCTCTGAACAACAAAAGGTCCCTACAAAGTCCCACCATCCAGAACCCATCCTCGACCCGTCCAAAAAGCAGCTCCCAAAAAAACAACGTCGAGAAAAAAAGCACACAAACGCAGACAACGAGCGCTTCAAAGATTCCAGGGGATCCGCCCCTCGTGCGTCCCTCTTTCTTTATCTCCCATCATGCCAATTGCCCCCAGGTCGCAAAACAGTCGATGGCTACAATATCTACAAGGAGGACGAGCTAGGCATTTCTACCACAGGCGGAGGTCACCATCTCATCCAATCCCTCACTCTGTTCTCAATCCATCCTGTCCAGACACCCCTCTTTGTCCGTTTGATTGCCAATGCTGTCAGTCTCCAATGTCTACACCCAGCTTCCTCCTTACCCCCATCTCCACAGGTTTCTGAACGGCTACTCAGTACCCATATCATGCAAAATGCACAGTTGTATTCCTTGTATCCATTATTGGCTCAGTTCAACTATCGTTGTCAACGTTTCTTCTCAGGACCGGCTCTCGGGGGTAAAAATTATCGAGACGCGCTAACACCCCGAACGTGATAGACTATTGAACGATGGCTTTTAACTTTCTCGGCTCTATCGAAGCCTCGCTGATCCAGCCCTGGTGGCCATGGTCTGCAAGGTCAATATGTAGCCAACATCATGCCACCCCTTTTGTCCTCCCTGTCGAACATCATCTGTCGCTTGGGATGGTACTTTAATCCCAATCTGTGGGCAACATTTCCTCAGCCAACCTTGTATTCTTGTGAAATGTATCAGATTTGTGAATGATGATCAAAGTCGTTTGATGGACAAAGCGAGTATACAAAGACAGCCACACGAAACATGGTCACTAACATTGACATTGATGTCAATCATCGTCATCATCGAGTTCCCCCGTACGCTGTGGACGTTGTCCCTCGTTGAGTGCACTACCAAAGGGATCGTCGCCTTCCAGGGCACGGCGTACGTCTCCAGCCTTTTTGTTGCGTTTCGCCTCTGCTTTACGCTCATCTTCCGCTTTCCGAGTGAGATACGCCTTGCTTCCAACCACCTTTTCTGGATTCTTGCATAGTTTGAGCCTACGATCAACTTCCCGGACCGCTTCAACGTCTGGTGGATGTCCTGTGTGCGTAATCAGGATCTTGATCGCGTTGACAGCATTCTGAAGTGTTTCTGGCGATGTCTCGCCAATCCCTGGTAATTTGGAGTCGAGCCATTTCTGGGCAAGAAGTGGTGAAGCGAGCGACAGCGCTGCGAGTGCTGTTTGGGATGGCGCGTAGATGAGTTCGGCATCAGTGAAACGTGAGGTACGGACGTGCTTGAGCGCTGTCTCGTACACGTCCCGTGACGTCTGGTCCTCCGTGATATCTGACAATGACTGGAAGGGTATGAGCTGAAAAGTGGACGACTGGTGGGCGTCGCACCTGGAGGTCAAGCCAGAGGCCCCATAAGGCACGATGGGAGTGCCATACTGCAAAATCGAAACTCAGGCTTTGAGCGACGAGGAACTCGAGGTCAAGAACGTCGGAAGGGGATGTTCGAGGGATGTTGGACGTGTATGAGTCCAGAGATATAGGGTTGTTCGTCGTCTTGGTCGCCAAAAATAACGCTGTCAGCCTGGATGCAGTCGCCTCGTCAGTAGTGAGAGGAAAAATAACACCACAGACAAACGTACATGACATTCTTGGGATGCCAGTCCATGACAGTGTTGCTGAGATAGAAGCGTTTGAGATAGGATATTGCGGTAGCCTCGACCTCCTCTGGGAACCGGAAGTGCCCACATAGTTGGGGAATCTTGGTAATGTACAATTTGACAAGGAGGTGTTCCTCCTGAGCATCAAGAAAGGAGACATTGGCCGAAGATCCGGGCTGCACAATTCAGTTGGTACGATTGTGTGGTGTGCGCTGACACGGAGATACCTCGTCGGCCTCGAATGCATTCCTGATTGCTGCGACGGCAGCAGAATTCAATGTCCCGCGAACGACAGCCAACCGTTCTGGTGAAAATCGCCAACTCTTGAACTGTGTGCTGGCCTCGTACAATGGTTTCTTTTCTGGCAGTGAAGTGGTGTCGGGCTGGGATGGCATAGGGAGTGCTGACAGTGTTGAACGTTGCTGTATCGGTGGGCTAACTAGTCTCATTCTTTCGTTTCACTATGCACTTGCCACTCTCAGGCTCAATATCATGTTAATATTCCTCATATCACTTGACCATATTTTTCCGCACCTACAAGGCAGCAATCTACCTTTGGACGGGTTAAAGTAAAAAGAAAGCTCTTCTTTACTCCCATTTCATTATCCACCTTCTGGGGCTCATCGCCATCATTCCCATTATTGTAAAGCGCACCGTGTCGTGATTCCAGCACTCATACCCGGGCCTAAACAGTCCCCTCAGCACCACTGGCATGTCGCTGTCGTTATTATTTTGTTCAACTTCCTAAACATTACCTTTCAGACTCACCAGCACTTCTGCAGCTTACTTGCATTATTGAGCGTCAAAGCAGATAGGCGCTTGGATAATAATCGGTTTGTCTCAGGCTGTTTAGTTGCACTTCCTCATCCTAGACGTGATTAACTCACGGCTTCCATAATGCAGGACCCCATTTCGGCAGTTTACTCTCGAATATCGTTGTTATCTAGACCGTCAGCTGGTTTTTTTCCCGTACATGTCAGGCTCTTGCTTACCGAGTCATCCTTCATTTGCGCATGCTGTTGGTAATCTTTACCATCCTCACGAAATCTGTGGACGTCTCGCAACAGTCCCGTATGTGGTGTGGATATCACACGGCCCAGCGGTGGTCCGAGGCCCCACCTGCGCTCGACTTTCACGAGCCTAGGAGGGAGGGTGCAGTTTCTGTTCGAAATCGCTGGTCCGACGTTGGGCCACCTCAACACCGCGAATCCGTCAGCCTTCAACGTTATCGCGAGGGCCTAGCATCGCATTCACTCATGTTGGATTTCAGATGTACAGCGATAATACACCGGGCAATTCAGGACTCGAAACGTCCAATTCCACTCCCTCTCAGTAACGGTACACTCACACATTTCTGCTCCTCGCTCTTGGACAGTTAGAATGCCGACTACAATTGGTTATTTCCGTTTACCCCAGAGGTAGCTGCACCCTGTAAATGACCAACTTCTTCAGTGCATTTTTCCACAACCATCTCACCCGTTACATTCCTGGGACGTCTCTTTTCCGGGCGGTCATGAGAGATGAAGTATATCAAATAAGGTCACTCTGGTCATGTTCTGACTTTACATGCCACCATAGTTATGCTACACTTTCGCCATCACTGCTTTCACTGTCGTATCTGCAGCCATGGCTCTTGTCGAGGTCAGGAATGCAGGCGGCATCAGCATAGAGACTGAATCGTTTTTTCGAACACCGGTAGAACCCTACGCTGTTGATGAAA
The DNA here is from genome assembly GCA_038092915.1 of Boletus pseudopeckii. Classification (NCBI taxonomy): domain Eukaryota; kingdom Fungi; phylum Basidiomycota; class Agaricomycetes; order Boletales; family Boletaceae; genus Boletus; species Boletus pseudopeckii. Next base: position 21,578 of record JBBPRH010000072.1, read on the forward strand.
GCCGCGACGATGAGCATGGAAAATCTATATCTTGGGCCTTCGCTGTTCTACGTCCGCCTGAACCCATAGTCAAGTTCCATTGTAGAGATATCGTGGGAAAATAGCCGGATAGTCGTTTTACCCGGCTATTTTCCCACAATATCTCTACAATGGAACTTGAGAATGATGAGCTCGTGAGCATCCTCCCTGTCCACTACTCAGACAGGTTGAGTCCAAACGTGCACATTCATCAATTCCCACTTTTAAATCGACCCCTCCAAGCGCCCCCGTCAGCAACCGTCAGTGGAAAACGGATCCGCGCCCGCGTCAAACCCGCGTCTCGCAAGATCGAGATCCATGTGCCAGTTGATGCGCGCCCTGAAGTATGGAATCACGAGAAAAGTAAAGATCTTGGGGCTGCACAGCGCGAGGATGACCGCGAGAAGAATCAAGACGACCAATTGAAGCAGAGGGAAGGGGGAGAACCCAGGTTGACAGACAGCCGATTGCGGAGTGACGCCATCCCCCAATGTGGTGCTTATATGCTCGGAGTCGTGCGAGACGGTGAGAGGCCCAAGGGGTATCTGGATGGTGTGCTCCTTTCTGATTGAATCGCAAGGCCGATTACACCTTGTGCCTATCAGCGAAACACACCAGTTTCGACCGACCTTGACTTACCTTGACATTGTGTCTCGAAAGGCACGACACTCGAGGGGAGGGGGGTCTGACTCCGAAAGTGATGATGGCGCACCCCCAGATCCGGATGAGGTTCTCCCAGTCGTCACTGCCCCGAAGAAAGAGAAGAAGGCGGCGGAGGCAAAAGAGGTGCAGGTCTCTGCTCGCAAATCAGGAGACGACAAAGGCTTTCAAGGTGGGATGTCAGTCGCTCGACGAGAAATGTTGCTCGCCATAAGGGCAGAGGAAGACGAACCATGGCAGCCCGTCCAATTTTGCGATGGAGAGGTGCTCACACTATACTTGTTGGGTCACCTTGTGCTGTCTAACGCACTACGCAGACGACAGATTCCAACACAGTGTTCGAGTCCATATTCTCGCGAAACGACGGCCTTCTCGAATGTAAAACGGAGATTACTTCATATCTGAAATCGATAAAGGAACTGTGATCTCCACCCGTACTACTTTCTAATGACCGTAAGGGTGAACTTGATGGGGTTGAACGTTGAACGTTAACGTTGAGAGCTGAGCAAGCAGAGCGTAGTACTGTGACTTTGATCCGTATCAGCTCTTACGCACGCAGCCACAAGTTTTGTCTTCTCCATCATGTCCACCAGCGAGACCGACTCAGAGCCCGAGCCCGAGTTTACTCCTGACACCGTCTCCAGCTTGACAGCATTCGCCCACTTGTCCACGACGCGACCAAGTCAGGCTCCAACGGGCCAGGGGACTGTCAGCTGGGCCGTGGACACCCTCGAGACCCTTGACTTCAGACTTGTCCGCAAGGTATGCCATCGTGATCTCACATAGTCCCTCTCTAAACCCATGTGTAGGATACCGCGCTGCATGGTCTCATTCAAAATTGTGCTAGCACTATATTTGCCTTGTTCAGTGCTGTGCTCCAACAGGAACCAGCCGCCGACAGCTCGTGCGGTTTCATCCCAGACATCGCCAGCATACGTGCGTCACCCGATTCTTCCCATCCCCCATACTCGCTCATTTTCCCTGACAAATGCAGTCAGACCATCATTCTTGCAACTTCTCTTTCAGTACCGCCGACTCTTTCGTGTCATCGCAACGCGGGACTCGGATTTCAAACAGAACTCTGCACCCCTGGCGACTGTATGCTGGGTGGACGTCATTTTGGCTAAGCTCGGCGACGTCGTTGCATGTATAGCGGCGGGCCTTGATGGGGATCACCCCGACCAGTCACTTCCCAAGTCCTTGAAGGCCCAGAGGGAAGAAGATAACCTTCGTGCCGCAATACAGCTACCAGGTAGGACATGTTCTATCGAAATATGGGTATAGTATCTCACACGACGTAGATAACTGGGATATGCTTCCATCAGTGCTCTTGTCAGAGCGCGTGTCAGTTGCCGCAAAACGATTGACCGTAAGGTTGATGCTGGGAAGGTATATTCTCTTTCCCGCACTGTCGGGACAAGCGGGTGTGGACAATACGTCAGTCACCTATAAGGCACAACCGGAGCAATATCAGATCACAGCGCTTTTCACAGCATACACAAGTTACTTTCTACGTTTTCAGAGTTTGTAAAACGAAGTGCGACTCGCGTGGACGGGCTGCGTTCAGCATCGGGACCCGGCCTACGGTATCTCGTGCAACAGGAGCGTCTCACCAGCGCAATGACAATCTCCTTGTTCGCGGTGAGCGATCTTTGCATAACAATTGATGTTTAAATGACCATCTCAGGCCGCTGATATTGCACAAGATTTAACCATTGACCCGGGGCGTACGGCTGCCTTCCGTCCCCAAACGATGACCGCCGCCATGCAGCTTCTGCGATTTGTTCTGAATGAGGGGGGGTATACCACCCAACCAACGAACGTTTTGAGTCCTTTGGATCATCTCGATATTCCCACAAGCGTCATCATACGATGGGGGATTGTTCCACAGTGGACATGGAGCATTTGGCTTGAATGCCGTAGCCTGCATGCGGACACGATCATGTGCCTTGTACGTTCCTTCTTCTCTTTTTGAAAACGAGCACATCTCAGGGCTTCAGACCACGGCGTACATTCAACACCACAGATCAGGCCTGGGGGTGTTATTGGAAGTCTCGGATTTGATGTCTACTCATAGCAGGTCGAGTAACCAAGCAGCGGTGATCAGCGTGATGATCGTGAGACGGTATGTTATGCACTGGGGCATGCCATTGACATTCTCTAGGACCTTCTCTTTCGGTACATTCCAATGCTCTCCGCTGGCGGACATTCCAAGCAGCTCTCAACAGGCATGATGAGCGTACTTCATGGAAGCTGTCGACTGATCTCTGAGTGGATGAATCGGAACTCATGTGGAATTCAAAATTCGAAGGAATGCTGTAAAGCATTGATTATTCTCTTTGGCTACTTATCCCAGAATGAACAACATTTTGCTTGTGAGTATCCAATTTCGGCTTCGGGACATATATTAGAGGTGCCAGCAGTGAACGAGCTAGTCATCGAATGCCTGGTGCTTATGAGGGGACAATGCGCTCGCGAAGCTTGGAAGGCAGCCGCCGAGGATGTTAAATTTTCCTTTCTTGAAGCTCTTGGCCAAAGTACGGTCCTATTTTCTCTGAATTGATAAGGCACTGAATGAATACAGGTTTTATACAGACAAAGACGTAAGCATTCGGAAAGAAATGATCATCCTGCCATGTCACAATTGAATTGGCGCAGGACGTTGTCCCGGGATGATCTCCTAAAGTCCAGGGAAATTCATGCGGCACAACTGATGCAATTCCTTGTCGTTATGATGTCCAAGGGAGTTCAGCCATTAAACCTGGATGCATTTGTCGAGTTTATAGAAGCAGTTGGGGTGCGAGTCCTTGAAATGCCTCTGAATAATCGGGAGATCCTTTGCGAGACGTTCCTCATATGTCTCGCAACCGCAAATTTATCCGGAATTGACTTTCCATTCAGCAAAGTCAACGTGGCTGCCGACGACGAGGCTATATGGCGTCTCGGGACGGGTAGCGGAGATATGAACCTCTTCCTAGCATGTAAGTGCGCATGGTGATGGATCGAATGCAAGATCAGGCTGAATTCATAGTTGCTTAGCTGCTTTTTCGCTGTACATCACCTCTGCACTGGTCAGTGTCGAGCCGCTGACCTATCTAGAAGGTTTGGAGCATTTGCTGGATATGGCCTTACTGATATGTTCACGGCACTGTCCTCGCGAGGATGAACCCTTGGCGCTGGTCGTCCTGCCTACGATATGCGATGCATTGGCGCACTTATTAGAACACAGGGACGATACTACCAGTAAGCACTAATACATAGGGAGAGCAACGTTACCGAGCATCTGCTAGGGGTATACACCTGGGCGAACGCGAGGATATCAGCGCTTGGCAATGTCTTGCGGTCCCTGAGTAGCAGAGAGGATTCGACGTGTGACGGATACAACGCATTGCTGAAACGCAGACTCTCGTCGACAGCAAGGAGGATGCTACAGGAGGTGTGTTCGCGTAAGTGCATGAAGCTGTCTGCATGGCTGACTATGGGACAGCTGGACGGGGAGCCAAAGGCGAATGGGGAGACGAGGAGGGAGAAGAGGGAATATGAGCTAGTGTTTTGTAGACTGGACGGCTTCTCTCGTGTGTTGTACGTAACAGCGGTGTGACGTTACAATCTAGTGTCACGTCACATCATGGTCTGGCTCCGAACAAGATTACTCGTCGACGTCGTCGTCGATGTCGATGTCGTCGCCGTTCGCGCTCAGCTACCGTCGTCGATCTCACTCAGCGTCCTCGCCGTCGCCGTCCCCAGCGCCCGCCTCTTCGTGGCGACCCGCCCACAAGCGAGCCCACTCGTCCCACCGCGACACCCCCACGCTCCCTGACTCGCAGCGATGTCACCTCGGTATCTGGAGAACCGGAAAGAGGCTTCGTCGAGACATCTCCGTACGTGTCCCCTTGTGCCTCATTCTGTCGTCGTACCCCTCACCTCGCCGTCACCTCTCCAGCCTGCTCAAGCAACTCGGAGCTCCACGCCCGCCTCTGCGGACAGTCGTACTGCGAGCTCCAGTTCCTCTACTCCACATACGCCCCTCTTCCCTGCGTCGTCGGCAGACTTCCTTCTTTTTCCCAGTCATCCCCTCTGCGGAGGCAATCTGTCCACCCGCAATCCCCGTAGCCCCTCTTCTGCAGCGTCATTTCTCCACGATGATCCATGCGAATCCTCCGAATTGGAACTTTCCCGCCTCAGATCGGCAGCCTTCTCGGAGCTTCAGCGAAGTGTCCAGGAGAATGGCGAGGGGTTCGTCAAGCGCATGCGCGAATTCGAAGATTCGCGCTCTAAATCCGCCCAACACTTCCGCGCAAGAGGCATCGAGAGGCGTCGCAGAAAGCGCTATTCCCCCAGCGTACCTATAACCAGTACCACCGGAAAGAGTAGCGTATCAGACGATGACGATGACGTCTTGATCCTTTCGAGCGCTCTCGGTCCTCAACCGTTCCATTCAAGACAAAAGCGTTCGTCCAGCATGGGAGCAATGGACGATAGCAACTTCCAGTTGCACGGCAAAACCAACTCATCTGGTCGACTCTCCCCCATTTCTAGCATCTTCCATCCCATCCCTTTCGCTCACTATGCATCACATGTTCACCCTAACATCAGCAATCAGTCAACGGAACTGTCCACCTCATTCAGCACATCTTTTGACTTCACAAATCCTTTTCATACCAATGCATTCAAACCAGCCTTGTCTCGTTCCTCATCCGACTCTCTCGCTCCAACGGCGGACGTGCCTCTATCAAGTTCATGCACAGAGTACCCCTCATCCTCGTCCATGGTCTCACCACCTCAGTCACCCTGTCATCTATCAGCTGGAGCTATTTTAACCTCCGCTTCTAGCACGGAGAAGGCAATAGCAGCCCTTACTTTAGCAATGGGGAATGGAGCTGGCAGCCTCGGAGACTACGAGGCAGTAAGAGCATTGAACGTTTCGTTAGCAGACGAATCACAGGCAGGAGAACTGTGGCATTGAATGCTTATGCACCCGCTGGTGCTACTGCATATTGCAAAGTATACTTCGTAAACTCGTGGCAACCACTCTGGTCCACCCACAACGAAGTTTCACTGTCGGCAACTTTCTTGTTTATTCCTAATCCTCGATCGGGCGCTCGTACATGGACCCAAGAAATACTGGCTCGTCATACTGCGTTAATATCAAGCATCTTGTTGTATCCAGCCCGAAGCCAATTTGTCTATACCATCACGAACTTTTGGTTCCCTCCCCTGAAATCTCATTCTCGGGGTTGCAAAGCAAATAAATTACCGTGTAGTATGCTTTCTTTTCTCTTTCGATATGTCCTCCGAAGACCCTCCTGTATGTATTGTAACTTGGATAGGAGAACATGAACCTTGGGGGTTTGGTTTGATCTATCTGTGGATCCGACAGAATGGCATATCTTCCCTTTATATACGATATCCCATTGAGCCATCTTCTTGAGGCTCAGCAAGTAGACAAGTCCTGTTGCCTTTCCTCCAACCTTGTCCGCAATTCTGCTATGATTTTTTCAGCCGATATACGCCGGCTCAACTCTGCTTGATGCAATTCTTCCGCCCTTCGACGAGCTCGTGCCTCTATCACCAATTGTTCCCTCATCCCTTATTATGAACAGATGAAGTTGATTCGGAGATGACAAGAACGCTGCTTACCAGAAATGAGCTTCCCGAGACTGGGCGGTACATAAAGATGGGAGGCCACGGGCACCCAGGGTAAGGAGAAGATTTCCGGGATGTCGAGCATGTAGAACTCTTGGTCAGAATCCAGGTGGATACTGCTGCTGTCAAAGGAGGACGTCTGGGGGAAGGTCACTGAGTGACTATCTTTCGACGGATTATTGAGGCTCACAGCCTCTACCTGCTCAATGGGCAAGTTTGTCAATTTCATATGCATATGTCTGATATGAAGAGAATCCTCTCGTGAAGGCAAGGCGGAGAGTGTCGGCTGAGAGGGTCCAGAGCATTGCGGCAAGTCAAGATGATATGCGATTTCTGGAATGCCAGCAAGTTCGTCACTGGGAGATGCTTCGTCCATACGGGGGTCGGGAATGGATGTTGATGGAATGTCCGTGTCTACGCCAGGAACAATGGGCTGCTTAGTTCCGCTGTCAGAAGGCAGTACCAAGCCCGTGTGATCTAGTTTTTCCTCCGAGGCGTCCGTATCCGCAGGCAAGGCATTCTCAAAATCCATTTGAGTCGAAAAAGAACACCTTGGGGAAACGTCGAGTATAGTTTCTTGTGATGGTGTAAGGTTGGTGATGGTCGTTGCTTCGTTCCTCACGAGGTCAGTATCGGGGGTATTTCTCCGGGTTATCGCTTCGAGCTGCATAGATGAAACAGAGTCGTCGCCTTTTCGGGTATCGCGCAAAATCATCTGGCTGAAGCAGGCATTCTCATCTATCCCTGAAAGTGGAAGAGTACCTTGAGATTGACGCATTCGAGCCCATTCCTCCATGAAATGCTTTTTTGCATTCTCGTCTGTAAGATCGACGAGCTTTCTTCGGCGTCCCCTGGGCTGTGAACCAACCATATTGTTTGGAGTGGACAACATGACAGAGCCAGCAGGCGGTTCGCTCAGCAGGTTTCTCGCATCATCGGGATCTGCTAGATGCATATAAATATCTGAGCTACGACTGTTAATGAAAGGATGGATCTTGCGTGCAAGTCGGGCGGAAACTCGTGATGGCCGATCTGCATCAGCTGTGGGCGAACCAACCCTCGATTGAGAACATCTACGTGATTGTAGCTGTGCGGAGAGTTGAGACGACCTGGGTGCAGCGGGAGTGGACGACGATCTTTTGCGTCTCTTCTGAGGACGCTGTTCACTGGTGTCAGCAATTGGCTCTGCCATGCAATTCGCTTGGGATGTAGTACAAGAAGACGAGTCACGGTTGCGCCCGCGAGCTACGAGTCGAGTTAGACTGCTGGTCAACGCTATGAGGACCGCCGTACTCACCAATCACGACACTTGGCAAGCTTGATGCTGGTACGGCTTCGACATCCAAGAATGAGAACTCTATATATCATCAAGGACCTCTGCAGACCCCACGGATGTGTATGCTCACTCGATTTCGATTTCTTCGATCGTAAAGACACTGTGATGACGAACAATGCGACAGATGTCATGGGGAGTGGCATGTCATGATTTACTTACCTAGCCCCGAATTTTCTCCTCGACTCACGGGTACGCTTGAAGCGCGGTTTGTGGTCTTTCGCTCTGTGCAGGAATCCAGTCGGTTTTAGGTCAGTGGGGCCTGAGTATCGTTGGCTGACCTGAAGTAGTAGCAACGCGCGTTGGTGGCATGCGGCAAGGTTGCGTTTTACAGACGGCAAGTAATCGACTTTGTTGCTTCCATGTGTGAATGTGTGACATGAAGATAATGTACGTGAAGAAATTTACAACATTGGAGACCGTGCTAGCTACCATTCAGGTATCCTCAATGAGTCAAATATCATCCCAGCTACAGAGCGGAACCCAACACCTTTATGGCGAGTGCGCGGAGAATCTGGACGAATATTCTGTCTCGTCTCGGACGATGGATAAATATTGAGGCATACCTCTGCTTTCTGGGTTGCTCCAAGTTCCGAGAATACTGCAGCAACACTTTTGCCCTTGGCATCTCGTATTGCACCTATTCGGTTACCGGCAAACGCACCAACCATGAGACCTGGTACATTGGCCACAATGAAACCTAGACCTGTGAATGAAGTGAAGGAGTAATTCACATCTTATACGGAGCTGACTCACCTCCACCACATGCAGCACCGAGGTAAGACCACCACGGTGTGTGCCGTTCCACTTCGGGGCGAAGGAGCTTGGCCAGATTCAGCTAGCCACAAAAGATATTCTTCAAACTGAACGCGTACCTCGTCAAAAACATCGGCGAAGACATTCTCAGCATCAGGCCTCTGCTTGTGCTCGGTGTTCTGGGATGCAGTGTCTGTGGGTGGACTGCCAAACATACTGGCAAACTGGCCGAAGAAGTTGGATGAGGCCTTGGGGTCAGCGCTCTTGTCCGTCTGAGATTTTGAGGAATAGAGCGTGTCGTATTCCTTCCTTCGAATAGAGTCGGAGAGGACATAGTATGCATCTGCAACTGCCTAGTGAAAAACGAGGTAGAGATCAGTTGACTCTGAGAGTAGATACTAATACTGGAGGAGAGCAAGGGACTACCTGGAATTTCTCTGTGGCAGCTTTCTTCTCAGCATGAGTTGCCTTTGTCAACCTGTCGGGATGCGTCCTACGAGACAAGGATGAGCAGACGGCACGTCATTGAGGGGCTGACGTTGATCACCTCAAAGACTCTCTCCTGTAGGCTTGCCTGATCTCTTCAGAAGATGCTGATTTCTGTATGCCAAGGATACTGTAGTAGTCAGGAAACGCGGACATGATGGGAGTGTAAGAGAGAGAGCGCAAGTTGCAACATGCTGCTCAACGCCCGCTGTCATTTCGATCAAATGTTGCACTACAAGGAAAGCACGTGATTGGCCTGCAATATGTACAATAGAAATCGAAACAACACTACAAAGTTGTACTACAAGCCGCACTGCGATGAAATGGTACAACGCACAGAAAAATAAGTCCGTCTAGTCATCCGCCAGCACCTGTACCCGCGGTGTGTTATATGAATGTAGAGCAAGTGGTGGAGGCCTTGGCCGTACGAACGTCCTCTGAGCTCGATCAGCTCCCTCTGCCGACACGGTTATAGGTGAGCCCGTCTCTCGCATAGGTTGAGGTCTGGTTGGTGGTATCGACGCACCTCTCTCAGCATCGTCCATCGCAGGCGTTTGTGTGGAAAGGGGGATCGTCAGAGAGTGATATGTCTGGTCGTCAACCCGATGTTGCATGACGTGCGCAGGCTCATCTACGACATCTCCTTGGGACAGTCTTGCGGAACGAGCAAGCGGCGAAAGCCTGGTCACAGCAGGCGAAGCCGGCAGTCCCCCGGGCCGCGGCAGCACGAGTAGCTTGCGTGGAGGAAGTTTCTCCATGCTTGAACTAGTTTGGATTTCCTCGATACTGTACTCACTCTCCGTGGGCCACCGAGACCTCTCTCGGGTTTCTTGTCTAGGTTCACCAGGAGTCGCTAGACCTTTAAAGATGTTAGAAAGGCTACCACCAGAACCGGCGAACAGCCTACCGCCGATAAACGAAGTCACGTTGTATCGCATTCCCCCAGAGTCAGAGAGAGAAGAATTTCCGGCTTTTGAAGGAAGAGATTCGTTCTCTTCCCCTAAGGGAGAGTGTGGAATGCTATCGGAATGTGGGGAGCTTGGGATGTCAACAAGAGACGCTAAACTCTTTGGGGGGACTAGAGCATATGTGTCTTGAACTGGAGTTGGCCGAGCAGCAGCAAGGCGAACACGTCTATCCCCTTGAATACGCTTCATGGACGACCAGCGGGGTGATGGGTGTGATGGAATAGGGGTTGTCAACCAAGGAGGAACGGGGAAGCTACTCAAGGAAACGTCAGAACAAACCGTTCTTTGGCCAGTGGAAGGTGAACGAGTTAATTGCGCGCCTTCGGGGCTCAAGACAGAATTAGAAGAGGAGGAATTGATGGACGTCCTTGTGGAGAACAACTTGAGTGCCTCTATGCTCTGGTCTAGCTGGTTCTGCTGTCTCAGAAGCTCGTCTAACGACGTTCGCGAGTCGGAAGCACTTGCGAGCGATTGAATACCGCCGAGGCCGTATACGGGAGAAGCTTCCGGTGCCTCCATCCTTCCTACGTGCTTCGCTCCAGAGGAGATTGATGGAGGAACAGACGAAATAGGGACTGAGCTTGTTCGAGCTTGAAGCGGAATCGTGCGTTGCGGAACGTCCGCTCGATAAGGATGTATGGTTTGGTCACTATGAATGGAACCTTTCATAGACCGTGCAATTGCAGACTGAGCATCTAAAGCAGAAGCGATCGACATGTGATTGGCGGATGCATCGCGTACAAACCCTGTCCATTCTTTGGGTTCTTGCGTCAACGACACAATACTGGATCGCAATTCCGTGTCTATATTGCCAATGTACGGGGGGTCCACTTTTACTCGCTCGGCATTCCAGAGCTTAACCTCTTCATCTTTGTAATGCGGCCGGTTTCTTGAGACCCTGGAGGACACCCACGACGATACTTGGTTCAGCGAACGACGCGCTGAACGGCGGAGCACCTCCCGAGTTGACTCCTTGTTTTGAGTTGCGGTGCCAAGGACCATAGACATACGTGGCGTCTCGATAAGCGGCGGGGTAATTCTGAATGTGGATTCGCGAGGGGGTTCGGGGAGTATGAACGCGATATCTCTGAGTGTTTTACCTTGTGATGAAGCAGTGGAAAGGAGGGTATTGCGATGCCTGAGCAAGGCGATAATGACGACGAATACAACAATAATATAGATCTCAAAGGCTTGAAGTAGGCGACCGACAGTTGATTCAGTGAATGCGACTGTAAAAGACGTAAGATCACCTGAAGGAGAAAGGCTACGATCACTCACAGTAAAGAAGATCCCCTACTCCGAGGACGAAGCTGACAAGGAGCCCGGAAATTGGCGCGAGACACTCCCTAAACGTATGCACTAACATACTATCGGGAGAGTCGAAAGTGACAGTGTTCAACAACAGCTTGAGGAGAAGTAAGAAAGACACGAGTAATTCCAGTGCAACGTCTGCGGCATAGACATTGCTGTATTGATGGAATCGAGGAACCACACGCCAGACAATTTGCAGGGCCGTGATGATTATGATGACTACTAACAAGAAAATGCCAAGCAGTTTTCCCGGTAATCCCCGACGCATCCAACTTGCACTGTGAGGTTCCAGGGTGCGCTCAAGGGTAAGAAATTTGAATCTTTGGACGCTTTGGGTAGGTGCTGCACATCGAGCCTTTAGAGGGGGCTCTGCGACGTATGACCAATAGAACAGAAAACGAAAGCCGACGGAGAACGCGAACAAGACCTCCCTCGCTCTGATAGCGGGTTCGCTGGCTACGAAGGTCGTAGTCATAGCCACCTCATCGGCAAGGGTTTGGCCCAACTCCAGGACCGCGCCGACGAAGGCTAGCAAGACGGAAAAAAAGAGCCAGACTGCTGATCTACAGGGAAGGAGAGGATGGGGATGAGCATTAGACGAGAAGCAATATCACAGTACTCACAGGGATATTCTTTTCAAACCGAGAAACAATACTGATATACCGAATACGAGGATCCCCACGGATATGAAAGGGATGTCCGAGAGCACTTGCGCAACCTATTGCTGTCAGCCTCGGCTCGCATGGCGCAGGAATGTACTGACCTCGCAGTTGTTACTCCATGAGAGAGGGTAGATGAAGCCATACCAACTAGTTGTAGAATCACAAGCAGACAAAGAATTGTCTGCCATCAAGAAGAATAGTGGAAAGGAAAGGAAAATATTCCCTCGGGGAATAGAGCGCAGCGAATAAACCGCTGCGAACTTGAGATGAGCACAGCCAGCTGCGAAATGAGCGGCTGGGATCTGATGGTCACCAGCGAGTGGATGGGACAGGGACAGTACGCATCCAAAGGAAAGGAAAGGACCTCTGGGAGAGGGTAGGAGTGTGGGTGAGTGGACGAGTGGGACTGTGTGAACGACATGATCTCAACATTTTGAACAACATCATGGAGTCGGTGAAACAATGTATACATGGCAACCTCATGTGACATGGCAACAAGCCAAAGTTAGCTACCACCTCCTGTCATTTGTCGCACAAGATACATTCCCCTCCCCTCATCATTTGATTTGCTGCTTCTCATCCCAATCACACTCTTTGGTCTAGGTCGAGGTGTGCCGAGTCCCAACTGCTTCGTCGGGCTCCCACTGAGCTGCCTTGTTGGACTCAGTCCCCCTCCCGTGAGTTGCCGCAAGATACCCGAGTCTCCCCCACCCCGTCCCGTGAACTGGCGTGCAATGGTGGTCGTACCCGTGAACTGAGGAGCAATAAAAGGGCCACTCCCTGCACTGCGGCCCGTATACGATGGTATGAGCGGTTTGACTGTTGTTTCCACTTGGGTATTTCTCATGTGCAGTGGAAGCAGAAGCTGGATCAAATTAGTGTGAATTACGGACGGAAAATGTTGAATACTCACGAGACACTCTCTGCACCATACGCCGCCTTGTGTATCTCGCTTTGCAGCAGAATCTAGCCTTTTACCACATCCTGGTTGCGATTTATCCCGCCTACCCTTTCCTGTACCCCTTCCCCCACAGACCAAACAAGTGGCATGCCACCTCGACCCTTGAGGACCAGGGACAACACCCATCTCCATCGGAGAGACCGCTTTCTCGCATCCAGGGCAAGCAGCCGAACTACCGAATCGAGAAGATGGTGACGAAGGTGACGGCGCCGATGGAGGTGGCCGTTCGTATCGGGAAGATGAATATAGACTGTTGCCGTGATGAAGTGAACCCTTGAGTGGTTGAGTATGGCTTGCCCCTGTACTAAGCTTCGGTGCAGTTTGGATAGTGTTGGTAAGTGGTACAAGAGGCGGACTGAGAGTTGGATCTGTGGATGCAGACTTGATGGGGCTCGGAGAAACTATAGATTTGGTCCGTGTCTTCTCCGTTGGCGCACACTAGTTAATCCATTTTGAAATGAGAGCTCGTGGATCTCGAGTCTAATTTACTCGACTGACCTCTATATGACAAGCACCTCCTTCACCTCGCACAAAGACTGCTTGTCCATTGGCTGTTTCTCTGAATGGTCCATCACACATGACGCAACGGAAACATTCTGTGTGATAGGTTTTCGGAGGTCCACCAGCGCTGAGTTCGGGAACCGTGACGAAGCGACCACTTCCTCCGGTGGCAAACAATGACCCACCACATTTGGCGCAGAGAGAACCAGAGGAGAGAGTGGCAGTCGGTATCGAGGATTTACTGAGAGAATCCCCATGCTTTGGGGTTATCATGCCTGAGGCAGGACGTTCGAGAGATACGTCTTTAGTTGGAGTATGTTCTTTGAGATTGCTGCCAAAATCGTCACGGAGATGCATTTGAGGGCTGAAAACCGGCGGAGAGGAAGGGCCTGACGATTGTGTTAGAGTATCGGAGATGTCTGAAATCAGATCAGGGGTAGAAGGTGTCCATGATATTCGGGATGACCGCAAGCTCGATGTGCTCACAGCGTGGCGTAGTCCGGGGGAACCACTAATTCTGGACATACGGGGAATCCGTGATGGGGTAGACACCGGTGAATTCATGATGGTGGAGTTCGGCAGCGAAGCAAGGGAAGAGATCGAATCTGTGAACGACACAGGTGACGAGCTGACTTGATTCATGAGCCGACTTTTCATCTCTTCTATCGCGTCAAAGGATGGCCGCGTCGACGAGGGGGCATGGTCTTGATGTGGGTTGTCTGTATGGATTGCCTGACGGGGTGTAGATGTCCTCGTTTCACCGAGAGAGCCTGCATCAGTCAAAATATCAACAGGACCAATCCCATGGCGAGAAGCGAGAAGCATAGCCGACTTCTTCCTCCCCAGAGTACGGTGTGCAAGTGGGCTATTCTCCTGGTCATCCTTATTCAGATGGGAGGTTGAGGAAGACGTTGACGGAGAGAAGTCACGCGGTGTACGATTAAGGACCGCATTCAATCGCTGCGTGAGTTCTTCAAGGACAGGGCTACCCTCCCTACTCTTCATAATACCAAGCCTCTGTTCGAGTTCATCGATTGCGGGACTACCCTCCCGGCTCTTTGAATCCTTGAAAATAGTAACTGGTGTTCGATTGTCAGCTTTCTCCAAGCTGGGCAATGGATGAGACTTCCTCGGCGTGCTGCTTCGTTTCAGACAACTGTCAAAGCAATCAGCGCAAGAGGGTTGCCCTAACAAGTCAACCATAGGAGTATCGCCGATGTTCTTGTGACACCCTTCACATCTGAAGCATTTCTTGTGCCAAACGCGACCAGACGTTTCAACGAAGCCTCCTTCACTTTTCAAAATGAGGACAGAGCGACGGCAGACTGGACAGTCACCCTTCGACCCGCCATTGATGACGAAACATGGTCGACACAAAAACCGATCAGATAGCTCGGATGCGGAGGGATCTGGAAAGATTGTCGCATCCGGTTGAAATTCGGTCAGGCAGATTGTACAGGAGTATGTTGCAAGAGATTCCTTTGGCTGCAGGACCGAACCATATGCTTTGGAAAGCTCTGGCGCGCTCGGTGCTTGCAAAATACCAGCTCCGGCCGCGAGAGTAGTCGGCGAAGAAGGCGGACTGAATTCGTCCATGTCGAACGCCCGCTTCGATGGAGACCGATGGAGAGTCGTGGAGCTGTTGTGTGAATTGACCCGACTTGAGATGGAAGGGGAGAGACGTGATGAACTTGGGCGGGGGAAGCGGCCGGTAGCAGGATGTGGGATGCACTGATCTGGTTCAGCACTTAGTCCAGTCAGTGCAACATTTGGTTGCGATGCAGGACAAGTGCTGTCGATCTGAATGGGTGGGCGTGTCGGGGACTTGTCTCTCGAAATGTAAGTCTGCGACCACTTGTCAACTGTCTGACATTTGGAGGATGACCACTGTAATACGGGTGCTAGACTATCTCAGCTACGATATCGAAAGACTAATCAGTGACAGACAAACCGACTGCGGTACCGCCACATTTGCAACGCGTTCCAGTGACAATGTCACCGCATCTGCGACAGAATCCCATGGTGCAAGTTTACAAGACTGAGGACGAAATCTGAAATGAATGGTAATGGTGCAGATGCGGCTATCGTGGAGGACGTTAGTAGGTCAAAGAGTTCAACTTGCAACACGAGGTCATTCCAAGGGGTGGCCTGCCCGATCTGGAAATGACCCGCCAAGGGTTGCCGCCCTCGGCAAGCTGTCGGAGTTCAATCTGAATGTGAAAACATAGCTAAGCGCTGACGGTACAAGTGCACTTGAGCCAATCGCCACTTGGCGACTTCGTATCGACTTGCTTCAAGCCATGGCGTGCGCCGCTCGTTGCGCCAACTATCTCAGTCATTCCACAACTTCATTCATCACTGTCACCATTGCTTCAACACTGCTGAACGCCCTTGACGCCTCGTGACTCCTTTAGTTTATCCATATGTGCCTACATGCTAGCATGCTCCCCCTTGCCCTCACCACACATACGCGTGTGCTCGCTCCCTTACCATCGTGTCTTTGGCACTTATGCTTACTCGGATCCCCGCTATGTGACCTCATTGTGACGACCAGGCAAGCATACTCATACTCGACATTCCACAATATCCATGGGTACAAAAATCTTTACCCGCGTTCAGACCCGCGGGTACACGTACGGGTACTAGTGGGATACCCGTTCTATTCCCCAATGTCATTGTCATTGGCGAGTGTGCATATTACTGGGAACAGCTATGGTGGGACAGTATGGGCTAATTTCTTGTGGACGGAAGGAACCCACAGCCATACAGGGATGCAATCCAGCAGTTCGAAGTTATGGATATCGGAGAGTTTAGCTTCGTGTTGCAAGCTGAACGTTCAACTTGCAACACGAAGCTAAACGACGTTGGACGAGGCGCGATCACGTGAGTCATTTAAATTACGTGACACCTCAAAGTTGACAGGCACCATCTCACGAATGATTTTTGAACAAAGACTACCTCAAAGCATACAAGGTATGATTGGTTTGGCACATGAACAATAGGATAGATACACTCCTCGACTCTCATAGCTTGGCAGGTATAGCAGGTTGCCAATCAACACGCTCAATCTCAATTGACCCCTCAATGTAAAATCTCGCTTAGTATTTGAGCACTCACCATTTCAGGCGAAAGTTGGTCGATTGACCGGACACCGAGGGACTCCATACCGAATTTGATTTCGCGTTGCAGGATCCGCACCAAGTGAACGACGCCAGCTTCGCCGTAAGCCTGAGAAACTATCAACCGAACGTATTCCACACAATCCGTGTACTCACACTCTGGGCGTAGAGGAAGGCGCGGCCAAGTCCAACAGCCTTGGCACCGAGGCAGAGAGCTTTGAGTACATCTAAGGGGAAACACGAATTAAAAGGTGATGAATCCGATGATTTGTTCACCGACCAGTACCGCGACGGATGCCGCCATCGATATAGACTGCGGTAGTGTCTTCAGGCAGGTCTTAAACAACAGGGTGCATTACGTGCCTTCAGTCTTCTCGAACACCTCGGGACGTTCCTTGCGGAGTTGGTAAAGTACTTCCAAGGGCGGAAGCGAGCTACATTTCGCTATGTGTACTTGGGATCTTGTTAATCAGATTAATTGCTCACTATTCAAGCTGACGGCCTGGGACAGTGAAAATGAATTACGTCCGCAGTTTGCAAGGTTGGAGCTCACCGCCATGGTTCGACAATACGATGCCTTCGCAGCCAGCTTCTGCAGCGAGAACGGCATCCTTGCTGCTGTTAGAACTTAGCGGCGATGAAACAGTGACAATCTTACTGCAACACATTGAACCCCTACGTCGCTGTCAGCGCGTGAGGAAAACACATGAAAAGCCGTACCTTTAATAACTATGGGAAGCCTCGTGATGCTTCGCATCCACGGTATGGTCTGGAGACCGATGTGAATTGAATGCAATCACATTGTAAAAGACCCACCCTTTCCCAAGTCATGTCAACATCGTTATTGACAATGAGTCCACCAGCGGTGCCCAATATACTGATATTCTCTTCATCGTCCTTGGAATCTGTTTGACGTTTAATTCCTTGATTCTCAAAATCCTCCAGGAAATGAGGGGCGCGGGTATCCAACTCTCGATTTGACGGTACAAGCGCATCGACGGTAAGGAATATTGCTTTGTAGCCCAGTGCCTCTACTTCTTGAATGCGTTGGGTGGCGGTGGCGTCATTCTTGTGTTTGTACAACTGGAAGAAGATGGGCTGATCGGGTGAGCCTCGAGCAGTGGCAATCTGGCCATAGGACAACGAAGCATTGGTGGAAACCATCTGGATGATCCCAGTCTTGTCGGCGCCGCGTGTAAGATTGACTTCCCCGAGAGGATGACCCAGTCGAGCTAATGCAGAACCACTGATATACACTGGTATGGGCGTCCTGTAACCAAGCATTGTTGACGAGGTATCACAGCCAGAGACGGCCCTCATGACTCTAGGGCGGAAGAAAAAGCGACTAAAAGCACGAGCGTTTTCCATGTGCGCTTTTGGTATTGCTTCAGTGACATGGATGACTACGCAGAAACTGGGACATACATATAGAGTCATCTGCGGCAGACGCATAGTAAGCCAGAGCCTTGTAAGGAAGAAGCTTTTTGGCCGTTTCCTAGGGGGATTCCAGCATCAAGAAGAGCTAAAGTTTTGTGGGAGTTGTATGCTCTACCTCCATGTCCTGGACATTGATTATCCGGCTGAGAGGGGGTCTATTCTTGAGAGCCTCCTCCACACGGAGCTCATCCCTTGTCTTGGTCTGGTTTTTCTTTGCCTGTCTCAGTTCGAGAATTGAGGCTTGATCAAGATCGCCAAGATGCTTTTCGGGGGCGATATTCTTGTCGAGTGCGTCGGAAGGATGGATCGGTACATAGGCTGCGGTAGCATCCCGTCCGCCGAACTCCAGAATCACTTGAGGTCCTCCGGGGTGGTCCTAGACGGGGTGAGATGCGGGAAGGGAAGGGATAGGTAGAGACTTACGAATAGAAAGTCGGTGACATCATAAACCTTGTTTCGTATGATGACCCAGCAGGAACTGTGTAGAGAATGGGTGAGATTTTTGGGTAGAGAGTGAGGATGCGCACGCGACGGTGTTGTGTTGAGCGATCTGCGCGAGGTGGTAGGTTGGCATGGAGCGCTCAAGAGAAACCTGCGCTGCGAGCGTGACTTTATTGAGCCGGGCCCGGCCCGGGCATGGAGGTGGGGAAGAGTGCACGCTGATCATGTGACGTCGCGTTGTTTGGTTGGCTTTATTGTCTGTCTTGCACTCAAACCACGACCTCCACCACCCCATCGCTATGAGCCCAGCGTTAGGAAGAGAAGCCCTCGAGGCCATGAAACGTGCAGACATCCAGAAACTGTGCAAAGTATATTCATCCTTCTCCCCTGTAATTCGTCCCGGATCTCATCCATTATATTACACAGGACTACGGCGTAAAGGCAAATCTCAAGACCGAGGCACTCATTGATCTTTTACTGGATGCTTCACAGTAAGCCTGAGCTAGCTTCTTTCTCCGTCATCTCCTCTAACCGCGGCCAAGACCACAAGCACCACGGCATAATCCTCCACAAGCACCACAACGCCCACCTTCAACCAGAATACCAACCCTCGCCGGAACCAGACCTAGGAGACAATCCACTAGCTCGGTCATCGTTCACGGCTCAGAGGACGAATCAGAACCCACCCTTCCCCAATGCCACCATCAAGTCAAACCCCACGAACAACTAGCCCCTCAGCGCACAAGGAAAGCGAAGCAAACCCAGTATAAGCTTGGTGTGGGGCGTCCAGTAATGGCAGGTGGATCTGGTGCTCGTGCCGTCACCAAATCCGTCAATATCTCCCGGACACCGAAGAGAGCAAGGAGTAGCAGGTTGATCAAGCCGTCTGAAGCGACAATCACAGAGGGTCAGAAACATAACTTTTGTGACATTCCCAACGTTGAGACTTTGCCAGAACCGGAACTGGATGGTTCTGTAGAGGCTCCTCCCCGTAAGCAACATGTAGCCTGGAATTTTATGAACTCATCTCTAACTTTCCCTGTGCAGTGGATTATAAGAAGAATATGGAACATGCAAGTGGCCAATCGCATCTAAACATGCATTCAGTGGCCGGGCCTTCGAGCAAAGCTTTAGAAACTGTGATTGCCGAGGCAGTGAGTGATATCACGGAGAAACCACGTTCATACTTATTTTGTGAACAGCTTGCCCCTGTACAGCAGGAGTTAGACTCCCACAAAGCACAACTCACTGAGTTGAAAGAGAAAGTCTCTTCTCTGATCGAATCATTTGAGATGAAGATCCGGAATCTCACTTCGGAGATCCAAGATCTCTGTTCTCGAGCAAAGAGCTCATCTTCCCTTGATATTTCAATGGCGATAGTTCAGGAGCATTCAATCCGAATGCCAGAGCCACCGTCAACACCGAAGCGCATCCGAACTCCTTACCGTCCTTCCTTTGCGTACGTCAACATGCCACACTCTTTGTTCTCCGATCTGAGTAGAATATAGTCTCCCAGCTATCGAGAATTCGGGACCTTCCGAGCTTCCAAGTGATTCTTCTAATCTCAATACGCTCGCGCCACCCGACTCGCGATCTGCTAATGATTTGGAACAACATAGGCAAACCGGTTCGCTTTTACCTGGGTTTCCGCACTCAATGTTGGGTAAACGTCCTCGAGATTCCATGTCGAGTAGTACTCCGGGAGTCTTCGAGTTGGTGCAAGAGGGTATAGAGACAGAGCTGGAGGGTAGTGTTGGTCGACCAGCTCACAAGCGGGTGAAACTTCACGAACCAGAGGACAGGAGTGTGGATGTGCCATCGTCCTCAGAACCCCCGCATGCTGAGCCTTCTGATCCCTCGGAATCCCCCAGACGGCGCGGTGGCCCTAGTTTCCCCGTCTTCTCTGGACCGGAAGAAGATCCGCCGCCTCCGATTGAACGCCTCCCGAACCTCTACGGCCCCCCCTCACCACCACCCCTTATGAGTGCACCGGCAACCAGCTCCGCAAATAACGTCGAGAATCAAAATCCCTTTAGCTTTAGCTTCGTGCCGATCGCTTCGACGCCTGCCCAGGCTGTGTATCCTCTCACGATGGGAACCTTTCCTCATCCAGAGCCACCTACATCTCCTTCGCCAGCAGCAAATCCCGATCGCCCAGGTAGTCGCCACTCCGATCGGTTTGGAGCATTTGGCGTCCCACGATCGAGTTCGAGGACGAGTGGACGTGCTGCTTCAGGGGGTTCCCTGGCTCGAGGGGAAGCTAGCGGGTCAAGTGGACTGCAGAGAGCTCCTTCGAGTAATGAAGTTGCGTCGGGTCTCGGTTTGACCGCCATTAAAACGTCGGCCACTGAACAAGGTACCCCTGCCCCTCCAGCAAAACGCACGGTATACGGGACGGAGTTGGAGTGTGACACGAGATTTGGGGATTTCGGTGTCCCAGGCGTTGCGTCAGGGTTCTGGGCGGGTGGTAGGTTCTGAGTTTTGAAAGCATCGGAGGTTATTATTACTATCCTCGAATTTGTTTGATACGATTTCGACTAATCAGGTATACCGCATTGGTTTCGTCTCAGTTGTTTTCACAGTCGACTCTCAGATTGTACTATTTTGTCATGTATGATAACTGTACACATCCTCGGCAACACGACGACTTGGCGAAAGTTGTCCGAGATGATATAAATTACAGTTTAGTAGTGCATCGTACGTAGTTCTTGATCAAATGGAGGGAACGAATGATTGGATCTCCTCGAACAAGAGTTCTGGAGGCATTAATCAGAGGTGACACTAGATGACGAGTGCAATCAGGTACCTTTTAGTTCCGTTTGGGTGAGATCGCGCTCTGTACGCAGAAGGTGAGCATAAAGCTGGGGGTTTGACGCCGCGCTAATCATGCTCACGATCAAAATTAAAATCGTCTGGATCCAACGATGCGAGACTTGGTTCGTCCTCGGGATCGTGCTGAGATGACAGACATCTAGTGTTGACTTCGCTAACAAGTGCGACTGAACATACATATGCCGAGACGTATGGATGCTCCAGAGCTTCATCAATGGTCAGGCGCTTTCTTGGATCGAAAGTCTGCAATCAGTCATCAGTGGTCAACGTCCCAAACTAGGAAGGCGGTGTTCTGACCAGTGTTTTCTGCAAGAAATCGATAGCGTCTGCGGATGCTTTGGGAAATATTTGTGTGAAGGATTTGCGCTTGCGGATAGGAAGTGCTCGGATGTAGTCTCTCGATCGTCTTGAAGTAATGGAGTAAAACTCGTCCAGTGTCGGTGTACCTGTTCAGCCGCGTAGCATGAGCTGCACAGAACAACATCACCTATAACAGAAGCTAACCTATTACATCCAGGACAAGATCAAGCTGATGTCCGTAATCCCGCCCGGGAAAGAGGGGTTTCCGATTAAGCAGCTCTGCTAAGATACAGCCGACCGCCCATAGATCAACAGACTAGAAGTATTGAGGCAATCCTGGTCTTACAGTGCAATATCAGCCATCGTACCTTGGTATACATCCTGAACGCAAGCATAATTTCGGGTGCCCGATACCAGCGTGTCGCGACGTACTCGGTCATCAATCCTACCTCCTTCGCTCCGGGCGCAGTCGAGTTAATGCTTCGGGCTAGACCAAAGTCGCAGACTTTTAAATCACAGTTTGCATTTAACAACAAGTTTGCAGGCTTGAGGTCTCGGTGGATGATGTCTGCGCTGTGGATGGATTTCAGGGCTCGGAGGAGCTGGTAAATGAAGTACTAGGGGAAGAATAGGTTGGTGAAGGTATATCGGCTGAAGGAAGAGAATAATCACTTGACAGTGATCGTCAGAGAGCGATTGAGTGCGTATGACGCGGTGCAGATCAGTTTGCATCAGTTCTTGAATAACTAGCTAAAGTTCAATAAATACCGACATCAGCGCAAGTGGTCTTACAGTAAACTTCCTTGAAGTCATTTAGGGATGGAGGCTTGACGATGTCCAATATTGAAATGATCTGGGTCGTTATTAGTATATACGCAGGAGGGTGATGAGGAGTACTTGCATTCTCGTTGACACAAATCTCAGAAAAGAACTTGAGCAACTTGAGTTCTCGCAACGTTCGCAGGCAGAACAGGGTGTGATCAAGTGGGAGAATCTTCTTGATCGCCACGTATCTTCCCGAGGGCTTATGAAGAGCTGCTGCCACAGTTCCATAAGTACCTTCCCCGAGGGCATGCAAGACCTCATAATCAGGACCTGTATCATTGGATAACCAGTGTGCATTACTATGTGGCGGCCCGTGGTAGTACTAGTACTCACCAGTTTCGAATTTGGGTATCGATTTCTGGCTCTTCGACTTTTCGGCTGGTGGCATGATGGCCATTGCGATGGATGTGGATGGGAGATGAACAGACTGTGGCCCGTTTGTCATAAGCTACATGAGGGATATACGGACATGTTCGACTGATTGATGGCTACAATTGGGTGGCGGTGGGCGACGGTGCTAGCAGATGTGTGACATTACTATCATAGTACATAGCCTCGAAGATCAAAGATGGGAACCAAGAAAGTTACAGTTCGCAATGCCCGCCAACTACAAGCTCGCCTCACGCGTTTCCTGCCGCTTCCCTCGCTTTCTTTTCTTTCTTCAAGCGTTTCCTCTCTTTCCGTGCTTCATCGTCCTCCCCACCCTCTGCTTCCTTCTTTGCCTTTTTCCGCTTCTTTTCCGCACGGTCAGCTTTATTATCTGCACCCTCCAAGGTGATCGAAACGTCAGCACTCCCCTCTGCAGCGTCGGATTTGCGCTTGCGTTTCTTCTCTTTCTCCTTTTGTGGGGAACCCGATGGTTCGCCCGCCGACGGTGGAGCTGGTGGCTCGGAGGCAGTGGCTGTCGCGACGGCTGCAATAGTGACAGCGGGCTGCTGAAAGGATTTAAACGTTTGGCCCAAGTGGCTCACTGGGGCGACGGTGGTGAACTCACTTCTCGGTTATAATCGACGTAGTCACGGCTCCACTCAGCAGGCGTAACACCATCGATCTTTTCTCCATGTTTTCCAAGTTTCCCATCCTTGACCAACTTCTTCTTTTGTAACGCCATTGGACCAAGACCCCAGCGGCGAGGGTAAGTATCTCGCTCCATGATGCATCGCTTCACTTTCGCGACAACACCGTGATCACACGTTGCGAGCTCAACCGTGGACATCTGAGCGACCGCGAGAGCAATCGCTTCTCCTGCCCAAACATCAATACATACATAATTATCAAGTAGTGGATTGCTACCTTTTGTCGTCATGAGGACGATATCTTCATTGACAGAGATATCGGCCTCATACCGAAGGAGGCCAGGTATCATGAGCTTCGCTCCGTAGCACACTGCGTTGACTGCACTATCTTTCACTACAATGCGCTTGTAACCAACCAATAAACTCTCGAGAGGTCGGATAACCCGCCGAAGGTACGATTCTGTGAATCGTCAGCCTGAGACACAATGCAATAATTCATGCCTACCATCGCGGGTGTTATCATACATCCACTGCGCATCCAACACATCGTGCATAGTCACAATATCATCATTTTCTGACATGGCACCGCTTCGTACTCGCCTTAGCTCCTGCATGTGACCGCCGATGCCAAGTATAAGACCAAGGTGAACGCATAATGTCCGAATGTAGGTGCCGGCCTCACACGACACCCAGAATACGGCAAGATTACGCTTCTCATCAAATTCCAAGAGCTTGGATTCATAGATGGTACGTATGCGCAATTGACGCTTCACGGCGGAAATGAGGGGAGGTCGTTGGAAAAGCGCACCACTCAGGGTCTGAAGGGCGCGTGGAAGGGCAGTGGGATTCGGGAGGCTGGAGTGTAATCGCAGAACACAGACATACTCTTTTCCTGAGTACCAGTCAGTCGCGTGGTTACAGGTGAAGGAGGATACCTGCAGACCTGCCCCTTGCTGGGATTTAACCAGACGCGTCGCTCGGTCAATACAGACAATCAAACAGCCTGTCACTTTTGGGTCCAGAGTTCCACTGTGACCAGTTTTTTCTACTCGCAACATCCGCCTGAGCCAAGCGACGACCTCATGCGAAGAAGGGTTTGATGGCTTGTCTAGGTTGATGACACCAGACCTTCAAAAGAGGGGAGGGGGTTGAGATTTAGACAAAGACAAGAGTGGAGAAAGTACTTGATATAGCTAGAGATATCACGCTTGAGAGGACTGCTCCCGGATGGAATGGGGGTGAAATGACTTGAACGGATGAGTAGCTTGTCGTAGTTTTTGAGCAGCAAAGGCCATTGGGAAGTATCAAGTTTTGGTTGAGAGGATTCAGACTTGATGGCATAGTCCCCCTCCCTCTGCGCAGAGGCAACCTGTTCGCGGGTTAGCGACGAGGCCATAAGTAAGTATGTTTTTGATATGTTTCTCTGAGAAAAGTCGGAGATGCAGACATCGTGTGAGAGAATCTCTCCTTTCCTGATGATTATGTCATCTACCGGATCGTGGGAACACGACTGTACAGTTTTAACATCATCATCATCATCAGGATTTCCAAACAATATGCTCTAAAGGTTGACGTTCAACGCAGAGCCCCTCGTCAAGATGGTCAGTCCAGGCAACGCTTTGCTGAGTTACCTTCTCAGTAGGCTCACGCCTTGATGCTTTAGCCTGCCGCCGCAAAGACCACGTCTGTGAAACACAAATTCATCATCGACTACTCTCGTCCCGCCGCTGACGGTGTCTTCGACGGGGCTGACTTTGAAAAGTTCCTCCATGACCGCGCTAAGGTCGGGGGTAAGATAGGGCAACTTGGCGACAATGTCAAGATAACGCGCGATGGTGATTATCTCATTACACACTGACTATCCAGCTGATACCCTCTGTAGCAAGCAACAAAATCATTGTCACGTCCAATGTTCCCTTCTCAAAACGGTATCTTAAGTACTTGACAAAAAAGTTTTTGAAGAAGAACACTTTGCGCGATTGGATTCGAGTCGTTGCATCTTCAAAAGACGTTTATCAACTCCGATTCTACAACATTGCGTGTGTATCTGTTTCTTCAAGCATCGTGTATTGTCTATTCACAATTATGAATCCGCAGCCGTGACGGCGAAGACGAAGACGAGGAGTGATCGTACAATGTGGCCATGTATTCTATTCTACCCTGTTGCACATACGTCTGGGCAATATGATATAGGTCTAATAGGTCTCAACGAGTTTACCTTGTGCACCAATATCACAATCTAATTGACAAGGTACTTGGAAATTTATTATCCTTCAATTGGCGTGAGTATCCGAATCATCTAATCACCATCTTTGTGCTTGCGGACTGCTCGATCTCTGTTTCCAGCTTTGTCCTGCCCAATGCAGCCATTGCGAGCTTATGCCATCGAATTTGTGACTCTGTCAAAGGTTTTCCTCGGAATTGCTGTGCCAAAATACTGCTCAGTTGAGTCCGCAAAATCTTCATGGCTACGTTAGCTCTGGGCGTGAGGCGATACTTGACCTTTCGGTCTACAATCGCCGTATCTGACATGAGCTATAGACCCTCCCCGTCAGCAAGCGTGTGATGCAATGTGTAACCTTTCCAACAAAAACAGACCTTGAAGTCACATTCGCCGCACAACAAAAGGATGGCTAGGTCATCAACCGGTGCGGTCTCCCATGCGTACATCTTCTTCGACTGCCTAAGCTTTAGTGAGTATCTTTACCCATACAATGTCATGCCATAACACACATGAGAGTAAAGTAAACCAGATAATTGGCTGCTATATCTTTTGGTTTTCTCCGAAAATTGACAGACGATGGATGGAAGAAGGCTGTCTGATTGTTCGAAAGTGTGCGCATTTGGAGTCCATTCGTAACGTCAACACAAAGGAGTTTTGGGTATAGCCCGGAGAGTAGAGCAGCATTGATAATGGCGACATTGTTGCTGTTGCTGTCCAACTCAGGAGGAACCGTGACGAACCGATATCGATTGCGTCCAAACCGAGCTCTGGCTCGAAGATGAGCCACTTAGCATAACGCGAACACTCAAGACTTACCGGCTCAGCTCCTTCACAAATTCCGTATCTACACAGACGAATGTAGAATCAACCAAATAACTGGAACAGAAGCGTCAGAGATATGAAGTCCATCGGACACAGGTTGCAAACCCAAGGAATTGCTGACGTAGTTCTTCAATTTGCAAGAGGTTTTCGTGACTGAGGAAATTCTTCCGACAGAACCTCTGCGCAAATCCTTGGGTAACAGACCTTCTCCAAGCCGCAAACGCAGCATGAATTGTCAAGAAGTCTGAATTATCTGCATGTTTCCGCGTGAGACCCGGCGGAGGGTCAGGGAACAGATCACCCACTAATGCGGAAGGAATTCTTAGCATGATCGGCCTCTTTCTCCATGCCAAGAGGCGTCACAAATGGTGATTTCGAGCTCAATGCTGCCGCGATAGTCAACGCGGGATCAAGACAACGAAATACCACAGCTATCAAGAGGAATTTTCCGAGATGAACATCTGTGGGTAGCTTGCTAAGTAATTGACCCATTGGAGTAATATCTTCTGTGGGTGTCAGAGCTCGAACCTAGACATGCTCAGTTCTCCGCGTAGAGTTTGTCAGAATTTTCGTACCTCAATCAAGGCTGCGACAGCTCTCTGAACATTTATTGACGTAGGGGGGTCCAACGCATGACAAAGAACATCTTCGATAGATGCTCCAATCTTTACCTTCATAGTCTTGATGCGCAAGGCGAGATCCGATAGACTCAGCCGCATCATTTCCGGAAGAGGGTGTTCAGCAAGCTGCACATGCCTGTCAAGCCACATCCCGCAGAGGTGTTAGGTTACACTCGCCAGGGTATCATGACGCCGTTTGGGGAATAGATGAAAGCATATTCCATTCTGGACCCGGCCCGCTCGTCCTCTTCGCTGGGCAGCATTACTCTTGGCAACAAATGTTTCCACTAAGCGGCTCAATTGACGCTTTTCGTCGAACCTGAGCGGCTGTCAGTCCCGTGTCAATGTAGCATAAGGTGCAGATACATGATCTCCCGCTGTTTTCCGGTGTCAATAACGCAAGTGATATCGGGTATTGTGATGCCTGTCTCTGCAATGTTTGTCGCTGAGAGAGGGGAAGTCAACTTGTGACGTCAACGAAACGATGTACTAGACATTTACCGATGACTATCTTCATCATTCCGGCGGGAGGCATGTCAAAGACAGCATTTTGATTCTCGCTCGAAAGAGTGGAATGCAACGGATAAACACGGAATAGCGATTCCTGTCCAAAGGAGGGGTGATCAGAAAGAATGTCGCTCATTCGACGAATTTCGGCGATGCCGGGCATAAATATCAAGACCGCAGAGGAAAACAAAAGGAGTGGTTGGTCTTTGAAGCATAGGTGCTCGAGTAGCCGAACAATCAGATCATAAGGGATTACACGCTCGTCGAGGAGTTCGACAGTTCGTTCCGTCAGGGGAGAATAGCGTTTTTCCACTGAAATCGGTATTTTCACGTTAGATTCGCCTTCATCTAACGTCGCATCTTCGTCCTCATCGATCACTGTGGACTCGTCCCAATCTGTACGGCTCTTGCGCTGGTAGAATTTGCTGTGTCCTGAAGAAAGGCAAGTGAGGCTCTTATCCTGTTACAAGGAGTTGCATGAAACTCACGTCGTTTCGCATAAGGTGAATCTTCAGATATTGACCAGCCAGTATGTTCAATGGCATCCTCAAGGTACAGGACATCTACAGGGAAAGTCCGACCTGGAACGTGGATTATCGGGCAACCTCCGAAAAAACTTGATATCTTGTCTGAATCCACCGTTGCAGACATGAGGATCACCCTATTGAGACCATTTAGGTTGGAGCGGTACAAGAAGCACAACCTTCGTACCTTAAATCGGGACGCAGCGGTAACAGAGACTTAAGTACAACGAGGAGAAAATCCGACTCAATAGTGCGTTCGTGAACCTCGTCGATAATTATGTGCTGATTTTGGGACCATTAAACCAATCCGTCACATAGAACAACATGAAGAGATAGATCGCACTCACCGTTACCTCGTCAAATGCTATACCTTGATCGCCACCCCCGGAGCCACGTTCCAGCATTCTCAGTGCGATGCCGGTGGTGATGTAGGTCAAGCGTGTATTTTTTGTGGTATTGCTTTCCAAACGAATGGCGTATCCAACGAGAGAGCTTAGAGTACCCACTGTTCCTGGGGGATCTCCCAATTCACGTGAAACCCGCTGCGCAAGCGAAATCGCTGAAATACGACGGGGCTCCGTGCAATATATCTTGCAAGACTGTCCCCGCGAGAGCTGGTCTTCGAGGATGAAGGCAGGCACTTGAGTAGATTTACCACTGAGATGAACGTGAGTGACGACTGTGAGTATGCGTGATTCGTGCTCACCATCCTGTCTCACCACAAAGCACAAGAATCTGAGCATTTTCCAATGTTGAAATGATGTCTTCACGATATGTTGCTATAGGTAGGGAGTTCCGGTGGATCTAACATATTTTATGCAATCATTCTTTCACGACATAAGACAGACAGGACTGACCAGCATTTCTTGATAAGCCGGCCTCGACTGACGTGATCGGAGATCTGCAATAAGTTGCTCATAATTCGCCTCAATGTTCCGTGGAAGAGCTCGCGTCTGAGAAGCGCCTTTGGTCTCGGGAACTGATCCAAGTGCCACCTCCCTCGTCTAAACTGAGTTAAAAATCGCAAATACTCGAGTCAGAGAAGTCACTCACGTCTCTATCGGTAATGATCTTCGGGCCAACGATACTCCACAACTTGGCCCAAATCTCTCGATTTATACGTCCTTCCCTAAGTCTCCTATCTGTTTCTAGCTCGTGCCACAAGTCTCTGAAAACCGGAGGGAACAGTCTGAAGAACGTGTTACCAACAGGGCTATTTATTGACCCAGTGGCAAAACCTTCCGTAGGGGGGAACGAAAGCGCGTGGAGCGCGACGGTAGCGATGTAATGTTCTGCCTGTGACTCTTCATGACAGGCAATGTCTTCCATCTTCCACTCGTCCGCCTTACCGCCACCCCACAACACCCGGATTCCAGAGCGCTTCGCACGGCTATGCCCAGATAGGCTGCTGAATGTAACTGCAGCGTACCGGTCAATTTTGGATACGTGTTCCAAAAGTACAACGCGTGGTAGCTTCCCTCCACTCTGCTTGTGGAATGACATGTCTTTGACGGAAATCATTGTTCCTCGAGGACCTTCGACCTCAGACGGGGCATCCAGAATTTCAAGCAGCCCTCCCGAAGATTCGTCATCCTCTTGGTCAAATACGTCAGGCTGCAGCTGTGGCTTCGGGGGTACGGTGACAGTCGCCGGAACATTGGTGCCTTTGGAGCTTTTCGTCCAGACAGGTTCCAAAGATCCACGAAGCGTTGCCTGAAGGAGTTGATCATGCGCCTTTTTGAGCCCAGAGCGATACAGTCGTTTGGCATCCCTTTCATCAAAGAAGTAGTGTGACTGCACACTCCGCATTCTTTCTTCTAGAAGACTTGCAACATCTGGTCTTTGCTTTTGGGACGTGTTATTTGTCTCGAGGTGCACAAGCTGCAATTTTATTCGAGCATATTCCAGGTTAGGATCATCAATCTCTGGAGAGATACGCTCTGATGAGGGGTTACTCGGGTTGACGCTGGTCAACACCCCTTCCGGTGGGAGTGTTTGGTTCCCATTATAAGGATTGTACGATGAGAGAGGAGATGCATTCACCCCCAGTTTTGTTGAGTTCGAAGACTCTGATTCAAGTAACTCTGCTGGATATTCCTGGGAAAGAACCGGTATTCTGGGATCTGGGATATCGATTGGCTTGGGCAAATCACCGGGAGCTTCCTCTGTATAATGGATCGAGTCAACTTCTGCGAGGTTTTGTATTCGAGACACGTACTTCTTTCGACTTCGTTATCGGGGCAATGGACAACAAGCTGATGGCATGTGAGCAATACGGCACAATTGCTGTGATGTCTGGACTGACCCAGTCTAAGGCCTCGTCGAGTTCGATGCCCGATATAGCATGCAGACATTGCTCCACCCAATCTTCGGAAAAGCCAAGCCTGCGTAGAATACCATATGTCACTGCGAGACGAGTTGTGGCTTTCTCCTTGGTGTGGTTACTATGCTGCCGCGCTAAGAATCATGAGATTGAGTCGAACTGAGCGAACGAACGCAAAATAAAATGAACGACCTCTGGACGCTTCTTCTAGAATGTGGAGACGTAAAATCTCTTCAACCAACACGGGATCAATTTCTACAGTGTTGAATCCTCTGGAAACACGTTTATCCACCTCAATCGCCTGGCATGTAGGGTTAGAGTCCAAGAGGCAAAGACAGGAACATCCTAGGGGAACACGCCTTGATGGTCCTCGATATCTCTTTCTCGGTTTTCTCCTGGTACTTGTCGACCATGATCTGCAAAAATTGCTGTTCACCATGCTCGACAACCAACTTCTCTGAGTCTCGTAGAGCGCCTGGAAGAGCTGCCTGATGATCTGCCGTAGCCTCGGCAGCCTCGGTCACCAGACCATCAGAGGGGGTTACTTCGTCAACCGGTGGTGCAATCTCGTCCGCCTGGATGGCTTTCTTGGGTATGGATGTGGTTGCGAAGCCACGTGCGACGGGCTTCAACTGCGTCTTCCTTTTCTTGGGCATCGGGAAAGAAGGGTTGGTCGAAAAGGATCTTGTCGACCTCTAAAGAAATTGGAGGATGTTGATATTGCTCTGGATGTTGGCTGCAGAAGGGAGACAATGATCATGATCATGATCACGGATACCACATGCCAGTGCCACAGTGCCGCGTTATTGCCAGCCACGACTCGATCTCGACAGTTGTACCGTCCACGAGCAGAATAGGGTAGATATTAAAGACGTGTACAATACAAGGCGGTTACAAAATGCATGAACTACTCTACAGATGACGAATGAGAGAACAAACAACAAATCGAGACAAGACAAACGCAGATTATTCAACCTGAACATCCATCCCGGACCCAGCGTCGTTGGCACCCTCCGCCTTCCTCTTGCCAGCGGCTTTCCCCCCAGTTTTGCGGGGTCGTGGGACCCCAGAGGAGCCTCCACCTTTGCGCTTCTTTCCCCGGCTTGGTGCTGCCGCAGTACCATCTTCTTCCCCCTTAGTATCCGCGGCTACATTTCCCTGGTTAGCAAGGTGCCCAAAGAAATCGTCACCCTCGTCGTTCCATAGGTCTCGAACGGCATCATTGTCGGTACGAGCTGACCCAGCACTGGGCCGCTTGCCAGATTTTTTGGAAGGGAGTCCTGGTCCATTCGTGTTGTCAATGTTGGCCAATTGCTCGTCATTCAACAACAATTGAACAATCTCGCTGGGCTTCGCTACGTCGGTGAAATTTTTGTTCCCAACAACAATGTCTTGGACCTGACAGAAAGTCAGAAATGCCATCAAGTTAAAGGAAAATCCACCCACATCTTTCTTGACACGTGCGAGTTGAATGATACGTTCGTCGATCGTGCCCTTGGTAATGAGACGGTAGACGGTCACTTGACGAGTCTGGCCCAAACGGTGTGCACGGTCCATGGCCTGGGCGTCATTGGATGGGTTCCAGTCATGGTCGTAAAATATTACAGTATCCGCAGCAGTAAGGTTGATACCGAGACCACCAGCACGGGTACTGAGCAAGAACACGAATATGTCCGGTCTAGAGACGTAATTAAACTCGCGCAACATACAACGTACGAAACACGGACCTCGTTTGCCAATCCATCACCATATCCCTTCGATCTTCGAGTTTCGAGGATCCATCCAGACGTAGATACTTGTATTGCCGATATATCAGATACTCCTCCATCAAATCCATCATGCGAGTCATCTGGAAGTAGATCAAGACTCGATGATCGCCTGCCTTGAGCTCCTGCAACAGCATATCCAAACGTGCAAGTTTGGCAGAGTCATAAATGAGTCGTTTTGCCTCTGGAATTTGCATGCTAGATTGTGGCAGTTGGTCCGAAGGAGAACTGCAGACCAGCCCTGCAGCTGGAATCATTGGAACGAGGTCGTTGTAAAGGCTACAGGCGGCGGGAGACTGTTGGAGTTCGCGTGAGAGACCATACAGGGCTATTGACTCCGCGGGTGCTTCCAGAACTCGATTCTGGTATTCAATGAAAGCGCGGTTTATGCACGTCATAGATATCGGCGGTGCGACCACAGCGGGGACGAACCACCTCAGGCCGGGTCTAGACAGACATGATTCTTGCCAGGCAGAGGAGGATATTCCTTTGAGATCGGGATTATAAAGTTGATACGACAAAAATGGCAGGAGGGGGGTTTTGATATCGGTTACACTGTGACTAGTCTCCCTGCAGAAAGGATCAGTCTGTTTTCCCTTCAAATCAATACGCTTACGTCAAAACACTGGACTGTTCGATAATCTTATTTTCTTGCTGCAATTCCACTAATCGATTGCGCATAAACGGTGATATTTGAAGGCCATGAACCTCTGCTGGGCTTCTGCTCAAGAGACGCAGAAATGCAAAGGCAGAGGAACCTGAACGTAGTGGTAAGCGTAATGTATACCGAGAGCGTTCTATGGACAATACCTTCAATTTCGTCGTACATCGACTGATATATCCGGTCCGTGGACCAAACATTGAAAAGGTTGCGTGCGCAAAGCCTGCGTGAACGAGGTCCAGGGTTTATCGATGGAATGTTAACAAGCCCGCCATCCAAATATAACAGTTCAGGGACCCGATACTCGATTGGGTTTCGCGTCGAGTAGGGCACGGAAATCAGGTCGCCTTCCCGGCCGAGGGGCCCTGACCGGCCGAAGTGGGCGAACGAGAAAGGTGCTATGACATCCGCGCGTTCAAAGAGCTCAGGATGGTTGCAAACCTGCCGTTTTTGTAAGCCCACGGCAGACTGAAAAGAATTGAAATCGCAGACCTTGCGGAATTGCATGACCAAGTTCATCAATGAGCGAGCTGAATCAGCGTCACCAATGTTCGCCGCCTTTTCGAGAAGGTCGGCAACAGAGACATTAGCAAGAAGCGCACGGTACAATGCCCGTTGTCGTGAGCTAAGATCTACATAGATATCTATTTCAATCTTTCCAATGGCCGTGTCAGTGACGTCGATTCGATACGATCTGACAGACATGCCTTTTCGCTCAATTCATTCTGCACATGTCGCTTTACACGACGGAGCATGAATGGCTTCAAAATCATATGCAATCGCCGTAGTTGGTGTTCGTTCAACTTGCTGCCCTTGTTTTCGGCGGCATTTTCAATGTCTTTCGAGAACCATTCGTTGAATTCATCGTGAGAGTCGAAGAGGCTTGGCATGATGAAGTGCAGGAGTGCCCAAAGCTCTACCATTATACCATTGTGTTTAACGCGCGGAAAGTACATGTGTTGCAAAAAGCTGACCTTGCATGGAATTTTGAATCGGAGTGCCGGTGAGAAGCAATCGATTCCTACACTGAAAACCTAGAAGTGTCTTCCAGCGAACGCTCGATGCATTCTTGATATTTTGGGCTTCGTCCAGAATCATGTATTGCCACTTGACTCTTTGGAAGTATTGTTGGTCTTGGGTAACCTGTAAATGTGTAAGCAACGCATATGCTATAGGAGAGCTGTTTGCATCAATTCACCAGCTGATAACTCGTGATGAGGACATGGAATGGGGCATCCTTGTGGTAGCTGATTTCCTTTTTGCTCCAAAACTTTCGTAGAGTTGCGCGATCCTTGACATTCCCCCAGTAGGGTAGCGCCTTAAGAGTTGGAACGAATCGAGTGATTTCTTGTTGCCAGTTATGCAAGGTAGATGCAGGAGCAACGACAAGAAATGGACCCCAGATATCATGTACCTCGGCGAGATAGGCGAGTAGAGAAATCGATTGCACCGTCTGGATAACAGTTCATTCCCAAGTGTTACAGACATTGAAAGGGACGAGGAACACTACCTTGCCAAGACCCATTTCATCTGCAAGGATGCCATTGATGCCTTGCTCATACAAAGTCGCGAGCCAATTGAGACCCTTCAATTGGTATTCTTTTAACTGAGCCATGAGCATCCTCGGCTGTTTGATGGTTAATGGCCCAGTCAGAGAAGTTGGGTTTTGGAAGTTAAGCTCGTCAGAGTCAACTACCGCGGGATTAAGCAAATGACATATGCCGAAACAGATGACTGCTTACGGTCCACGAGGGGGGCTGCAGGAGGTCCTGTCTCATCCTCATCATCCCGAATGTGCGCCTGAGCCTTCGCCAACTGGAGTGCCTCATTTGTTTTGCGTTCAAGAGCAGCCTGGGTATCAAACTGCTGTGCGCGTTGCTTCGCAAGTGCAATTGCCTCTTGGGCATTATGACGGGCGTGGCGATGAAGGTTAGTTTGGTCCTCTGCAACAGAATAATCAATCCAGTGAAGTGTCGTATAAAAACATGGAGCTAACCGTCGTCAAAGTTAATTTCTCCCAGCGAGCTCGGATCGATGTCTGCCAGATCTGCACCGGCAGGAGCTACCGACGTTTCCAGGACATCCCCTTGAATTTCGGCAGCTAAGATTGCGAGAGGATGAGCATTTGAATCATCCTCGGACGACCGCGGCAACGTACTTTTCAGCTTGTTGCCCACGAAATGGCTATAAAGTTCGGTCTGGCTGATCAAAAATTCAAGTTTCCGCGCCTGACGTGCTGCTTCGCGCCTCTCTTCTTCGATCTTCGCTCGGTCAATAGCCTCCTTTTGCTCTCGTTTCCGCACGTCTCTCTCTTCTCGCTCATTCTTTCTCCAGAAAACAAGCATTTCACGCATTAGGCGCTTCGCTTTCGCTTGCACATCTTTGTTGGCCTTTGCGGTGCGTGTGAACGGTCGGCGGGCTTGCATGGAGGATAGCATCGCAAGTCGTTTGACCTGACTCTGTCTGGCTTGGTAACCCATGGCGGCGTACTTGTACACCTGTTAACATGTTAGAGCTGTCATTCATATAGGACACTAACTATATACCTTGGCAATGTCCCTTCTTGCGATATTCGTCCAGACTTTCCTCTGCGCCTCCTCTAAGGATTTGAGACGCTTGGCCATTGAACTGTCGTCAACTTTTTTCGCTCGTTTGAGAGGTGGCACCACCTCATCGAGCTCATACACAACGGTTGAAGTGACCGTTAGAGCTGGCGATGCTGGCCGAGATGCAGATGGTGTAACATCACCTGCAACCGAACCGGCGGCTGAACCCAGACCGGACTGTCCATGGCCATCCGGGTAGAGCCCATCGTACTTCTTCCTCCCTCCAGACTTCTTGCGACCTCTCGTAAGCGATGATGTCGCAGTACTCTCAGCGCTGTGTTCTCTAAGTTGAGACACCTTTCCCTTGCCTTTCGATTTCATTGTCTTGGCAGGAGACATCGACGCCTCGTTCACCGATCTCTCGAACTCATCTGCGATCGCTGAGGGGTCACAGTCTACTCTCCTCTTCTTGTTTGCTGGTTTGTCTCTTCGGACGGCGGCGGTCGGCATTTCAAGATCGCTGCTCGCATCTGACACCGCACCGTTCGCAGGACGCTTGGGTGGATCCTTTCGCTTCGTCCTCGGTCGTGACCCAAGAAGTGATTCTTCCAGCTCTCGGGCCGCCGCCTCCGCACCAACGTTGAACGTTCTACACAGTGAGGCGCGATCATACTCGTTTGAATCACCTGCATAATCAAAGAGGGCAGAATCTGGTGGAGGTGAGGGATGGATGGAGGACAATAGATCCTCGTCAGCCGAAACAGGGAGCATTGGTGGAGGTGACGGAGGAGGGGGAGGTATCCGTGCAATCCGTGACACGTAATGTCTCGACAGTGTTACAGCCGTGGTGGAATTGCGCTCCTGAAGAAATTGTGAGAAATGAAGTTTAGAAAATGACATATAGTACTTACCAGGACGCTGGCCTCAAACCACGACTCAACCTGACGCTGGCGTTTGTGCGTCTCCATGATATAATCGCTGAGTTCCCCGATCCACACCTCCTCGCAATCTGAGAGGTCCGAGGATACAAGGCGACGGTCGTCGTCAGTCTGG
Organism: Boletus pseudopeckii; assembly: GCA_038092915.1. NCBI lineage: Eukaryota > Fungi > Basidiomycota > Agaricomycetes > Boletales > Boletaceae > Boletus > Boletus pseudopeckii. The sequence goes on from JBBPRH010000072.1 coordinate 57,896, forward strand.
TGGTGCTCGGTAGCAGCGAGGAATACGTCAAGACTATCTGAAGGAGAATTCTCTTGACGAGCAGCCTTGGAGCGAGGGGGGTTTCTTCGGAGTCCAGGCTAGCCAGGTGAGAGTGATCGTGTTTACTCTGGTATCAAGGTGCAATCAAAGAGAGAGGACGTACGCGTCTTGAACCAGGAGGTTGATAGTCCGGGTCGTCATCTACTGCCTTCCTCCGTTTCTTGGAAGCATGGTCATTTTCATCTTCCTTGTAATAAGCGCCGACAGAACCTTCGAGCGGCTCGCGGGGACCGGAAGGGGTCGCAGCAACCTCACGCTGAAGGTAATAGTTCCCACCGGGACCTAGCGGAAAGATGTCGCCCTGGACATAGTTTCCCGAATAAGGGTCCCATCCGCCTGAGCCTTGATAAGAGACAGGTTGGTATGTATAGCCACGAGGGGGAGGGGGATGGTCTCCGAGCGGACTCTGGCTCTGGTGGTGTTGGCGGGTATGAACGGGAGAGACGGGGACGGGGTTGGAGACGGGAGACATGTCGGGCAACGGTGTGTCGATGGCGGAGGCGCGCGGGGGAACGGAGAGGGCGGCACGGGCGGGAGGAGGTGGGTCGTTGAGAATTCGGCTGAGAGACATGGCGCAGAGAAGGGGTGAGAGATCAGACAAGAGAAAGAAAAATCGGGGGGTGCAAAAACAAGAAGAGAAGAGCAGCAAGCGAGTTGTGCCAGCGAGTGTCGCGCTGGGAGGTCGCCGACGTGACGGGGGACGTTGTCGGCGACGATTTTGCGGGTTGCAAAGGGGGAGGGGACTGTTTGGGACGGCGAGCTCGTTGCTGTGGTGGCTGTCAAGAGGACAAGGGAGGGCGATGGCGGGAAATGCGCACGTATTTCGTTTTGTTGGATTTAGCTCACATCGGTACACTGCCAAATTCGGAAACTCGGTCAACCCCTCCCTCCTCTGCGATTCTTGGCGGACGAGCCGGGCCCACACCAAAAGCAACATCCACCAACAACATCCTATTCCACACCAGTGCTACACAGTCGCTCTCTAAGGCTCGTCGGGATAGAGCATCAGCTCTGGCCGCACTTTCTCGTCAAACTCCTCTGGCGTCAGATACCCAAGTGCCACTGTCGCCACCTTCAACGTTGTTCCCTCTTTGTGTGCTTTCTTGGCGCACTTTGCGACGTCTGGAACCTGCTGTTAAGCAAAAACAAAAGCAGCACGACATAGATAGAACACTCGCTGTCGTAGCCGAGGTGGCTGTTGAGGACAGTGGCCAACATCAGACTCTCATTCAACAGATGGTTGATACGCTTTTCGTTTGCCTGAATTCCGACCACACAGTTCTCGGTGAAAGAACGCGATGCTAGACACACGCCATGGGAGTTGAGTTCACCAGAGGACAGATCCATGACGCACCATCAGAGAGCAGGCGTATGCTCTGAAGCACGTTCTTGATGATGACAGGCTTGAATACGTTCAACTAAATGGCACAGGTCACCACTGAAGCTTGCCGAGTCGATGCAGAGACGGAGTACCTCGAATTGGCCGCTGGCACCTGCCACGCTCACGGCGGTCTGGTTACCCATGACTTGGGCCGCGACCATTGTGACTGCCTCGCACTGCGTAGGGTTGACTTTGCCTGGCATGATACTGCTGCCCGGCTCGTTTTCAGGGAGACTCAACTCGCCGAACCCGCAGCGAGGACCGGAGCCAAGAAAGCGGATGTCGTTAGCAATCTTCATCAGGGAGCAAGCAATGACGTTGAGGGCACCATGAGCTTCGACAAGGGCATCGTGACTGGCAAGGGCTTCAAACTGCAGCGATGTCAACTGATTGCCAGCGTGATCGACCAGGTTGCCTACCTTGTTCGGTGCAGTCTTGAATTCCAGACCAGTAATCATTGAAATTTCGGCGGCAACTTTGACGTCAAAGCCTTTCTTGGTGTTCAAGCCCTGTCGGACGTGTCGAACGATATCACGGACTGCGACAAGGGAGCCGAACTCACGGTCCCCACTGCGGTTCCACCTTGCGCTAGAAGGCTCAAGCGCGGAACAACTGCCTTGACGCGCTCGATTCCGTTATCGATTTGTTGGACGTAGCCGCTGAATTCTTGACCAAGAGACAAGGGAGTTGCATCCTGTGAAGACGAGAAGTCAAGTCTTGGCTAGACTGATTGGCACAGCCTGGGTACCTGCAGGTGCGTTCGTCCAATTTTGATGATGTCCTTGAATGCATGGGTCTTGACTTGAAGAGCATCTCTAAGTTTTGTGAGCGCGGGGAGTAAAGAGTGGTGAATTTCTGTCACAGCTGCGACATGCATGGCTGTTGGGAATCTATATCCAGTGGGTGAGTAGGGGCAAGGAACAGGAAATGGGAAAGGAAAAGGAACTTGCGTGTCATTGCTGCTCTGACTCATGTTGACGTGGTCATTGGGGTGGACTGGATTCTTGGAACCGAGGACACCGCCGAGCAACTCGATGGCACGATTGGAAATGACCTTTTTGCGGCAAATGAGAGGGTGATTCGGAGTAAATGGAAGTGACTAGCCAACCTCATTTACGTTCATGTTGCTTTGAGTACCGCTTCCGGTCTGGAACACGACAAGGGGGAAGTGATCGATGAGCTTTCCAGAAATGACCTGAGAAAGAAGGTGAGTGAAAAGGGACGGCGAGGAGCGGGGTGACATGCGTCGTCTGCCGCTTTCTGTATAGCGTCACCAATTTTTGGATCCATGCCATAGCTGACATTGACAACGGAGGCTGCTTTCTTGAGCACACCGAAGGCTTTGATAAGCGGGGGTGGGAGTCTCTCTGTGGGACCGCCGATATCAAAGTTCTGGAGTGAGCTGTGAAATGGATGAGTGGGAGACGAGGGAAGTGATAGGCCACGTACCGTTGTGTCTGGGCGCCCCAGTAACGATCTGCGGGGACTTGGAGGTCGCCGAACGTGTCACGTTCTTGTCTGTAGGACTGGAAGTATATTGGTGAGTGAACGAGGGGGAGGGGAGGGAAAGGGATACATACCATAGTGAGGCGGGTGGATGTGGAGAAGAGCCTGAGCTGGGACGGGACATGATATTAGAGCTGGAGAAGGATCACGTGGACAGGGCACAGACCGTAGCAGCATGCGGGATGCATCGGACGACGGGGAGCATGGAGGAGAAGGGAGAAGAGACGGTCCAACTTCCGAAATCCCCCGCCGTGGTCCCGCGCGTAAAAAGATTCCAAACTGTCTACTACAGTCACTACACTACTACGAGATTTTTGAATGCACTGTCTACGCCGATAGACAACTAGCTCGCGCTACTCTCCGCAACGAGCAAGCTCACTGGCGCCGGGATCGGATGCGGCATATCCACGTGATTCTTGCGAGGTATCTGTCTCCCCTCATATACCTTGTTCTCGTCGACTCACTTCCCAATAGCATCCCTCTCATCGCCGCGTTGTGCTACATCATGTCGTCCATCGCATCCCAGCTCGTCCTTCACCCATATGTCTCCCAGTCCATCAAGTACGGCGGAACTAATCTGGGCAGAGACAAGGTATGTCCAGACATCTACCTTCTCTGCATCCAACTTATTCTCTCTCTAGCTCTACCGCACCATACAGTACCTCTCCCGTTTTCTCGCTTGGTTCTTCCTCACTCGCGGTAACAAGGCAGAGGCAGTTCGCTGGAATGCTCTCAAAAACCATCTCGCTCTCGGTCGAAAACGTGAGTGCGCTCTTACACCCTCCCTCGCGAGCCTTATCGTTCCCCAGTCATGCGGCTTGGAAAGCCTGTCGAACACCTTCAGGCAGCCCTCCGCGCAGCCCAATCTCCCACTGAACTGGGCGAACAGCTGGCGACCATCGGTCGGCAGCTTGCATACTTTGGATACCTCACCTATGATGCAATCGTTTGGGTGAGCTCCCTTCTATGCACTGGTAGACGAGTCCCGACATGCGCTCTCTATATTGCAGGCAAATGCAGTAAGAGTAATCAATCTCAAGCCCTCCACCACCCAAAGAGTTACTTCCATCTCAAACCGGTTCTGGCTGTCTGGAATTTTACTGAGCATTACACATGGTCTGCTCAAAGTAAGAAATATCCTCGGTGCACGACGGATTTCCACTCAACACTAAGTTGTAGGCCGGCCGCCTTGCTCAAGAGGCTAAGAAGCTGCGTGCCTCCAAATCTTGGGGCGAGAAAGATCTCGGGGATGTGGCACAGCGCGAGGCGAAAAAACTTGCTCTCGAAAAGTGTGCAGATCTCCTCCATTCTGTTCTCTTCGGCTGATCACGGCGCAGAATGCGCTCGGATACGCGCTACCAGTTCATCATTGACGTCTTGGACGTCTGGATACCAGCATCCAACCTCGGCCTTGTGAACGTCAATGATGGCTTCGTAGGCCTGGCAGGGTGAGTAACAATGCATCACCCTTTGTTCGTCATTTTCAATGACCCTTCCTAGACTCATCTCCTCTATCATGGGAATGTATGCTCAATGGGTGGTAGTGAATGGGCCCAAATGAAGTTCGTCACAAGTATTAAAACACCTGCTTGTGTACACACGAATTCACAGTTGTTGTTTCGTGTGATTGATGTAATCTATTCGTTCTTCATCAACATTGGCCGTCCTTGACCCTTGAGCATCATGCACGGCTTTCTTGAATGCAAGAGTGTCTTGCTGGTCTGCAAGCTGGACCGAAACTGCCCGCAAGAGCTAGTCTTTACGGTGGAACCACATTCCGGTCTCGTAGACGGAGGTATTCTTTGCGTACTAATTCCATGGCCTCTGGGCCGGTACTGCAGTGGATTAAAACAAATCATTTCCCTGTCAAATGATGTGATGCTATGGGAAACATACTATTGAAGCATGCACTCTTGCAACGACTTGTACTTATCTCTGCAAGCCCAAGCAACGGAGAGCGTGCGGCCTTGGGCACACTTCGCAAATTCTGGGGGGCGTCAGGAAAAAATAAGTTAGATTCGGTCGGAGAGGTACCTTTGACTACTGCATCACACTCCTTCAAGGCGCGTGCCTTTGTGGTCATTAGGAGGGTCTCCTCCTCTCTTCGAGAAAGGGCATTCATGGAGAAAAGTCGCGCCGCGGGAACTGTGTTTGCGCTTATACTGTACGCGATTACTAAGTTGTTATTTTGGCCCCTTGTCGCTCATTCTGTTAGAGATGACGCTCAAACCCTTCTTTCGCCATTCTGCAGTCTCTTGGACCCAAGTTCGGTGCTTGGCAACACCTTCGTCTATCAACCCTCCCAAAGCGAAACCGAGTTTCAGTCATCTGCTGGATAATGGACCTTCTCTGGACGACTTCATATCAGGCGAGCCTGTACAGACAGTGGTGCTGAGAAATGCAAAGGGGCAAGCATCTCATGAACCATGTTGATACCCCGTAACCTCATATTCTCCAAGCCCTCGTCTTCCAGACTTTCTGAAGACCAAGGTACCTTCAGGAGAGTCTTTTCATAAAATCAAGAAAGATTTGAGAGGCCTTAATCTTCACACTGTTTGTGAAGAAGCTCGTTGTCCAAACATCGGAGATTGTTGGGGAGGCAAAGAGGGTGTGTCGGAGGAGGAAGGCCGACGGGCTGCCACTGCAACAATCATGGCAAGGACTCACATGGCCCCTCTGCACTTGCTCACTGACCCGAGTATCAGCTAATGGGCGACACGTGCACCCGTGGCTGTCGGTTCTGTTCTGTAAAGACCTCCCGGACACCACCTCCACTAGACCCCCACGAACCAGAAAATACAGCTGAAGCCATCTCCAGATGGGGGCTCGGGTATATCGTGCTGACAAGTGTGGATAGAGATGGTGTGTTGTTGAACACGATCAGCCGGAGGAGCATGTTGCTCACACTCATCCTAGACCTTGTAGATGGAGGCGCCCTTCACTTTGCGGAAACTATTAGAAAAATCAAGCAGAAGCGAGTAGTTTTTGTCTCAATCCCCTTGTCGGAAGCTATAATTAATAAAATTGTCCCAGGGCCCCTAATATCCTCGTTGAAGCCTTGACCGGTGACTTTGCCGGTTCACTAGACCATGTCTCGGTTGTCGCCAAGTCGGGCTTAGACGTTTATGCACATAATATCGAAACTGTGGAAGCGCTCACTCCCTACGTGAGAGATCGTAGGGCAACTTTCCGACAGAGTTTAAAGGTATTGCAACACGCCAAGAAGGAGGGAGTGCGGATAACGAAAACCAGCATCATGCTTGGTGTTGGAGAGAATGATGACCAGGTCATGGATGCGCTCCGAGGTCAGACTTCCTTGCCTGCACCGCGATGCCTCGTAGTGATGTCTGTCTCACCAGAACTGCGGAAGATTGATGTCGATGTTGTGACCTTTGGCCAGTATATGCGCCCAACGAAACGTCACATGAAAGTTGATCGATATGTCGAACCTGCCGAGTTCGACCGGTGGAAGCGGATTGCCGACGACATGGGCTTTTTGTACGTGGCTAGTGGTCCCTTGGTTCGAAGCAGCTATAAGGTAGGTCAATCGGTGATACTTGGTGTTGGCCCATACCTGACCCGAACCAGGCTGGAGAGTATTTCATCGAGAATGTTTTGAAAGGTAAAGCGACGGAGAAGCGGACGAGGAAGCTAATCGTGGACGAGGCAACCACCTCTCAACAGAGTCCGACGTAGATTTATCGTCATGACTATCTACTCTATATGCTTGGGTTCTTGTGGCATTGGACGATACCCAGTAATTCTTCAGAATGATACATGGGTCAATCGAGTCGGCGCATGCTTTGCAAAGACTTGACTGCAAACATGGTCAATAACATTCTCTGTAAGAATGGAGTTCCGATGTTTGCCACTCCTTGAGCGATTGAGTAGCTTACACCAGTACTGACGGTCCTAGCTGTGATTTCTGCGCTTGTGCGTCCACCATCACCATTTATTCGGACATTTAGCCGAGGCAGACTGGCATGATTAGGCAATATGGCCGGGATACAGCGTTGATAATCGATATTACTACTCTGCCCTCTCACCTCACTGCACTCTGTGCCGCCGCGTTATAGTTAGCCTGCGTGGATATGGGTATCAAGGCAGCTTATGCGACCTTGTTAACGAAGACCAGCTACCTGCCAGGCGTGCTGGTATTAGAGTACACCCTTCGCTCTGTGGGTTCCGAGTATCCATTGGTTGTAATGGCCACTCCTGCTTTACCGCCAGAAGCTCGTGACATCCTGGCAAGAAGACGTATTGCGGTGATAGATATCAAGTCCCTTCATCCCCCCGCAGGTCTGCACACCTTAGCAACGCACGATGCCAGGTTCGCGGACACCTGGACGAAGTTGAGGTGAGGCAGCCGGATATGTCGTGTCCTCAAGGTTCTGAACGATGAGCCCAGGGCCTTTGAGCTGACAGCTTACGATGTAAGGGGAATACATCACTACATCATTTCTGGATGATCCAAACCTTTTTCTGATAGCGCATCGTCCTCCTAGATGCTGACATGATTGTCATGCGGAAGATGGACGAGTTAATGCATCTCCCGCTCGGAGGGGACGAAATCGCGGCCACCCATGCCTGCGCCTGCAACCCTCGAAAGCTGAAACACTACCCTGCCGATTGGTAAGTAGCCCTTTTCAACTATCTAGCCAATTCACTCAACCCAAGGAAGGGTGCCGGAGAATTGTGCTTACACACCCCTGTCCCATCCTACCGGTCTAACGACCCCGACGCAGATAACCAACAAGTGCCCACGACCCCACTCTCAGCTTAATTCCGGACTTGTCGTATTAAATCCTTCTGATGAGCTCGCTCAGGCAGTTTACAACCATCTCCACACGTCCCCGCTTGTTCCAACCTGGTCATTCCCCGATCAGGATCTTCTCGCCGACTTTTTCAAGGGAAAATGGAAGCCGTTGCCCTGGTGCTACAATGCACTCAAGACATTGATGCTAATTCACAAACCACTCTGGCGGGATGAGGAAATCAGGTGCCTTCATTATATTTTGGCGGACAAGCCTTGGCATGCTAGAGTGCCCAAGGAAGGAGGAGGGGAATATGATAAATCACATCAGTGGTGGTGGGATAGGCTGGAGTTATTGGGTGCAGAGATGCAGAAGAGCGATGGGGAAGACTGGAAGGTGATCGTGGCAAACGTGGCGCAAGTATAAATTTTAATACTTCCCTACATGTATGTGTGTCTTCAGTTATTTCGTCTGGCTAGTAAATGATCCACCGAGCAATCACCCACGTGTTACCACACGTAGGCAAATTCGCCAACCCTCCTGCGTCAGGCTCTCCACGAGATAAACACTTCATCAGTTCGAAATCTTGTCGGTCTCCACTTAGTGCCTTTCGCAAAACAAGGGGACGGACGAGTACCTTTGTGTGCAAGTGCTTTGCGAAAGAGGAATCTGATCCCCCATTCGATAACTCAAAAGACCGGCCTGAGCGATCATGATACCGTTGTCAATGCAGAAACTGGTGCGAAAATTATAAACCTTCAAGAAATCCAAGTCGGGACATACCGCTCGTCTGTTGCAAAGACTCGAGCATCGCGCTCCTTTCCCATAATTCGCATCATTTGTTGCAGTCGCTGATTGCCTTTGAAATCCGTAAATACGACGTTTGGAGGAGAGAATCATGCAACAGACTCACATCCCACACCACCTACAATGAGGACTTCCCCGCTTACAACGTGGGCCATAGCTCGCTCGGTGATTTCTACCAGCATTGCAAATACGGTCTCTTGGAGAGAGAAGCATAGATCAGCAGGCGTTATAATGTCGTCCTCTGATTCATCGAGCGTCCCAGAGGAACGGAAGCGCTTGTCCACAGTGTACGCTTCGATTGAAGTCAATATGCCTGAAAGACTAATATCCATGCCCTTGGTCGTGTATGGAAGAGGTACGAGTCGCTTTCCCCTAAGCACATAAGACCGTGGAATAGAACATGTTAATAGGAACATACTTCTTCGCTTCCTGTTCAATATTGTAACCCGGGCTTGGATCGTTGCTCAGATTGATGATTCTCGCGAACCGGTCTAGGCAATTGCCCACAGCGATATCCAGTGTTTCGCCGAAGATCCTGTAGCGTTGCTGAGAATACGCTATCACCTGGGTATTGCCGCCCGAGACATAAAGTACGACAGGGTCCTGAGCTCGAGTGATCGCACGACCCATCTCAATGTCTGCGTGAATGTTTGAACGCGTACTCTGGCAGAAGACGTGAGGGCTCACGTCCGACACAGTGATTGACTGCTACAAGGGGTTTGTTGAAGAGGAGCGAGAGCGTTCTAGCAACCAGTGCAACGGATTGTAGAGGGGCACCCATACCAGGTCCTTGTCATCGTGCCAAAGTGACCGGGGTGACTACGGCAGGATACGGAGGGACATACCCTTGGTGTAACATATGCAATCCAAGTCTTCCATCTTAATATTAGCTTTTTCGATTGCACTCTTGATAACTTCGACGGCCCACTCTCGATGGTGTTGAGCAGTGTCTCGGGGAAGGAATCCTTCCCCTGGCGGCGTTATGTATGTGTGTCGTATATTAGCCAGTGTTTTTGTGGAACCATCCACCCTGTGCTCGATAATCCCGGCACCCAGCTTGTTGGCTGAGCCCTCGAGGCCCAGCGCCAGATACGGTCTGTCTGCTGTAAATCAGGACGTGGCAGAATAGATCTGACGTGATGGTCTCAACTGGGATCACTGAGCGGGTTAGGTCTAAATCCCATGGTGTTGAACAGACAGTAGTCGAGATGGGTGTTATCTGCAAAATAACATCCGAGCTTGGAATAGCAAGCCAATCTCAAAAATCCAGTCATGAAAAGACAGTGATTCCTTCTCTTCTAAGGCGAAGACGTCGTACTCGTCTTCATCATCGCCGCGTACCCCGGGGAATGGGTAACAGCGGCACAATGCCAACGAAGAGATTAGTGGGCGAGTCCTGTCACGTCCCCGGCAGGTCATTATAACACCAAGTCTACCATAATATAATTGCGTGGGCCAGAGCCAGAGAGCATGCATCCGAATGAGTGATCTATGGTAAAGGGGCGAACTGACAACGAAAATCATGCTCCCAAAGTCATCCGCCACTGGTTCAGTGGATGGACATAAATGAGAACAACAGACATGCTTTTAGAGCATAAAGGTCAAGGGATTTTCAAGATAGCTCTTGAATGCAGACAGCCAGCGTGCTCCTACTGCGCCATCAACAGTCCGATGGTCAGAGCTGAGAGTGACTTTCATCACATTAACCGTCTTGAAACCACGCTCTTCCTCGGGTGCAGGTACCAGTGCAGGTTTGGTGGCACCGACGGCAAGAATGCAGGATTGAGGAGGGTTGATGATAGCGGTGAAGTGGTCAATCCCAAACATGCCAAGATTGGAAACAGTGAAAGTCCCGCCCTGAAAGGTGGATGAGGAGGCGCGCGCAAACAAGAAGCGAAACAAGACTGACCTGATACTCCTGTGGTGCAAGTTTACCATCGCGAGCCTTCTTCGCGAGCGCCTTCGCTTCGGCAGAAATTGTTGTCAGACCCTTGGAACCAACGTCCTTGACGATAGGTGTGATTAGACCGGTAGGAGTTGCGACAGCAACCGAGATATCTGCATTCTTGTATCTGGAAAAAGTCAAGTTGGATGAAAAGATGCGAGAACTCGACACATACTGCCTGATGACGTCACCCAGCCATGCAGAGTTGGCCTCGGGAACATCTTTGAGTGCACAGGCAACAGCTTTGAGAATGAAGTCGTTCACGCTGAGTTTAGCAGCTTTGTCCTTGTCGCCCAATGTCTCGTTGAACACTTCCCGAAGTTTCGACACCTTGTCCATGTTGACCTCGACCGTCAAGTAGTAATGAGGGAGCTCTTGCTTGGATTGCGTGAGACGCGTGCCAATGACCTTGCGAATATTCGAGACTGGTATGTCTATGTAATCCGACGAAGCTGGGATAGCGTCGGAGGACAGAGCGAGAGAGGCGGATGGCGTGGGAGGCTGGTACCGTTCAATATCGTCACGGATGATACGGCCACCGGGGCCAGTGCCCTTAATCTTTGCCAGTGGGATACCCTTCTCGAGCGCGATTTTCTTGACAATTGGCGAGGCGAATATTCGGTCACCCTTTGGAATCTCGGGCTTGGTCTCTTGGGGCTGAGATGCTAAAGCTGGGGGTGGGGGCGACTGGGCGGGTGGTGCGGGTTCGGAAGTTTGCTGCTGTGATACCGAGGCGGGGGGAGACGAGGCAGCCTCTGCGGCCATTGGAGCGGCAGCTGAGAGATCGTCACCGTCCTCTGCGAAGATGGCTATTGGGGTGCCCACGGCAATATTCTTGGAACCGTCTGGGGTCTGGAGAGAGAATAAATAAGGAAGACAAGCGAAAGGGGATTGCGTACGATAATTTTGGCGAGGATACCATCATCTTGAGCTTCAACGTCAATAGAGGCCTTGTCGGTCTCCTGTGAGGAGTGTGAGAAGGGACGCGTGTGGGAGGGGAGGGCTTGCGCGTACGATTTCAAGAAGGACGTCGCCGGCGGAGAAAGATTCGCCCTCGCTCTTTTTCCAGGAAGCAATGCCGCCCTCTGTCATGGTAGGGCTCATGGCGGGCATTGCGAACCTGGAGAGAGCATGTCTCCGTGCAGAAGTGTGTAGGCCTGTCGAGGAGGAGGTCAGAGGTTGAGGATAGAGTGGGACGGAGCACATACGACGTGCGGCGAAGCGGGCGAAGGAGGTGGACATCGTGCACGACGTTGAGGAGGGGAGGGAAGATGGTAATACTCTCCGTTGAGTTTTTCAAGGGAGAAAGTATGAAAACAAATAGCCGCAAATTCCGTAACCGTCCGAGAAGATTGTTATTTTATTTTATTTTATTATTTTTGGTTATGACGTTCCTCTTGCCAGGCCAGCCAGTGCCCGTGCGGGGAGGGCCGCCCCCCCCCCCCCCCCCCCCCCCCCCCCCCCCCCCCCCCCGCCCCCCCCCCCCACCCCCCCCCCCGCCC
>JBBPRH010000073.1:0-69606 GCA_038092915.1 Boletus pseudopeckii
TGCAAACATACTCAGATAGGCGTTTGGATACAGTGGCCGGGCAAGCAGTCAGGTTGTGAATTCCTTCATCGCTGTCGATGTAAAATCACATGTCAATGAGGGTACTCACGATGCAACGGTGGTATCTTAGTAGACTACGGGGAATGTAACGCAAAACAGAGGACACTATAACAGAAAGAAACATAAGCACAAAAAAGCATGAAAAACGAGAGCCATGCAATAAACTCGATGACACAGTGTGCTGTGGGTCGAGTAGAACCTATGCGCATTAGGCTAGTCTCGGATTTCGCTACCAAAATTGTTCAGTGACACACCTGGTACTTCGCAGAGGTACTACTTGATTCGTAAACACAGTTTACCACACAGAGGGTAATTTCCCGGTGTAAGTAATAAAGTGAAATAACAAGATACGCAAGGGCACAAGAAGCATTCATCTCTCCCAATAAATAAACTACGCAGAAGATTTCCTACACTACACGTACTGAATTGTGAGGTTTCCCGCCTCGTTGATCGTGACATTGGTCAGAGCTATGTTGTTCTGCTCAATCTCTATGATGTTGGCGCCATAGGGGCTATAGCCGTACCCCATGTGCCATGGCGTTCGTAAACGTGACTGTACCAAAATCGGCAAGGGAGACAAAGCTATTACCCTCCACGTAATCTTCAGCGATCCACTCCGCATTCTGACCGCAAATGGGAACAGAAGAACAGACACTCTCAAACACAAGCTGACCGTTAGTCAGGTTCTCTATCATTACAGTGCCAGAATTCGGGGACCCAGCGAAGATAGTGAGTTTAATGTCATCTCCAGCAGAGATGTCGATGGGTTCTGAGAACTGATTAGAAGGAGCGGGATACCACTCGTACCAGGCTGTTCGTGAAGGGAGCAGTGAGATACATGAATACATAGTTTAATACCACCTTACCACTATATGAAGGTGGGCCGCCCTCTTCGACGGTGACGTCAATACCAGTTTGGAGCAGAGTAGTGCAGTTGACACCATCGATACCGACCCAGATAGAAGCAGAAGACCCATTTGCGCCCGAAGGAGTAGGGACGGTAAAGGTCCCGGTGATAAAGTTGAACGTTTCCTGTTAAAACAAGACAAGGATGAGATCATGTGCGATCACAGATTGGAAATTTAAAGATGTTACAGACATTACCCTCAATCCAAAAAGCACCAGCCCAATTGTAAACGAGGTCAGTGTTAGAAGTAGCACCACCGCGGCAAGCAATGCGAGTGCCTAACCCAGAAGGAACAGCCAGAACCACAGAGAAGAGCAATAAGTTACTGAGAAGGGCGACGTTGAAGAGCATGATGCAGGTAATGGAGCAAGGATGGTCGAAAGAATGCGAACCTGGCGTTAAAAGAACGTACTTACCTCCAGGCTTTTATGCGTACTGCTTATCGCCTAATGTTTGCATTCAGGACAAGCATGCGGATGCACACCAGGCTCATCACGAAACCAAAAGCGCGATCATGTGCTTCTCAACATGTTATCCGAGTGACAGGAATCATGAACAGCCTAGCATGGAATAACACAGGTTCAGTTGCTTTGAGAAAACTTGAGGGCTGATGATCATAATCAACCGAAGTGAATCTTGCTGACGACCATCAAGTAAGAACCGTCCGTCGCCGCATGCTTTCGCACTTTTGCATTGGTTGAGAGGCCTTTCTGAAGGATATTTAGCTGTTACTAGTCCGAAACGAACAAACAAACAAGTTGAAGCAGACTGCCTGCTGTCAGAGGGAACACCACAGTGAAGTAATTCAGGCAGTGTCACTTACTGGGTCATGATAGCGACTGCCAATCTTGCTTGTCAAGGTTTCTACCATGTCGCCTTGGTGTTTCCTGTGTACACTTGTTAACAAATTAGCGAAGGGTACGATGATAATCTCGTTCGTTCGTCGTCAATATCACTCGCCTCAGGCTCTCTAGTCGCGGCCCATCCCCTTCCACCATGTCTTTGGCTTTTCATTTGCCAGGAGCTCTGGCGAATGCGTACTAGCAGGGACATCGGCATCGCTTTCACAGGCATCGCATACAGTACCCGCTTCAATGTCGCCCGCTGCGCACTTTATTCACAGCCTGAGATAGGCGCTCGACAGCGACCGCCAACGACGATTAATCCCGCTGCTCAGAATGACAAGTCAGATGTTTCCACTGTCAGGTCATCGATGTCGCAGAGTTCCTCTCGCATTCCACTTGAGCCCCTTATCCATTCGATACCCGACTTTCCGTTCAATCAAGGAAGACTATAGTTTAGTATAAACCTGGTTGCCCCTCCCTCTACTTCACGTGCCTCCGCAGTCAATGCTTCCGAGGGTCGCTTGCACCCTCCGCCCACTATGGTTGTATCTTCTATGTCCTCCCCGCCGTCAAGTGAAATGCTATCCTACAGATTCCAGCCGTCATTGAGGTCTCAACATCGCTTTGCAAGCAAAGTTCCGTCCGAGGAGAAAAGTCCTGTGCAGGCTTTACTGGTGTCGGGTAGTAGACGTGCGCCGCCGTTCACACCACGGGATGGTAGTGACATTGTTGTGTGGTCAAAGCCAGTGATAACTACATCGAAGGCTCAGGGGCATGCGAGGATGCCTAGCATGTCGTTTGAGGAACCGCAGCCTATACATGGCCAGGAGCAGGCAAAGATGGATCTCATGGGTGAGTAGAGAATGCGAGAACAGGGACACAGTGAGGCCAAGGCTGCAATCGAAGCTGGTTTGACGTTCTCGTCTTATCATTCTGACCAGCTGAATCTTTTAGCTTGGCAATATCGTCGATGGCCGTGGACCGCTGGTGACGTGGTGACGATGGAGAATGGTGTCCATGTGATGATGCAACCTGAATGGGCACCTTGATAATCCCTCTATGTACTCGAGTACAAACATCTCTACCCGCGTTCAGACCGTCCCGTGACCGAGGGGGGTAACTTACGAACCCCTGGCGGGTACGGATACTGGTGCTGGTGGGGATATGCCAGAGTATACCCGTGTTACTCTGGTTTTTCCACATGTCCTATCTGAACGTGCTAAATAAACATTTCCTCCTCACTCAGTCACGGTGGGCCTCTTTGTGTAACCCATGCTTTCTTACACTAAGGCCTAAGGTTTGAGTGACATTCATACCGTTTTTCTGTAACCGTACTTATAAACTGACGCTAAAGCACTAAAGCATCGCGCGTGTTTATTGATGAGTTATAGCGTCATAGTGGGTCAAGTAGACATCTGCTTCAGGCTAGTCTCGGATTTCGCGACCAAAACTGTTCAGTGACACACCTGGTACTTCGCCGAGGTATTACTTGATTTGTAAACGCTACAGTTTGCAACACAGAGGGTATTTTGTTGGTATAAGTAATAAAGTGGAAGCCCTACACACCATGTAAATATCCTCAGTTAAATCTCCCAATCAATAAACCACGCAGAAAACTTCCTAAACTACACGTACTGAATCGTGACGGACGCCCCGTTGGTCGTGACATTGGTCAGAACTTGGTTGTTGTTCTGCTTAATCTCTACGATGGTGGCGCCAGAGGGGTAATAGTTCTGCGTCCCAGTTGCCACGGCGTTCGTAAACATGACTGTACCAAAATCGGCAAAGGCGACGAGGCTACCGCTACTACCCTGCATGTAATCTTCAACGATCCACTCTGCATTCTGACCGCACAGGGAAGCAGAGGAATTGAGACTCTGGGACACAAGCTGGTTGTTAGTCAGGTTCTCTATCGTTACAGTGCCAGAATTCGGGGACCAAGCGACGACAGTGAGTTTGATGTCATCTCCAGCAGAGATTTCGATGGGATTTGAGAACCGGTTAGAAAGAGCGGGATACCACTCGTACCAGGCTGTTCGTGAAGGGAGCAGTGAGATACGCGTGAATACATAGTTTAATACCACCTTACCACTATATGTAGGTTGACTTTGTTCGACGGTGAGCACAATACCGGTTTGGAGAATAGCATTTGTGCAAGTGTCACCATCGATACCGACCCAGATGGCAGCAGAAGACCCCGTCGAGCCCGAAGGAGTCGGGACGGTAAAGGTCCCGGTGACAGTGCTGAACGTTGCCTGTTAAAACGAGACGAAGATGAGGTCATGTGCGATCACGAACACTAGGAAAATGTTACAGACATTACCCTCAGACCAGACAGCGCCAGCCCAATTGTTACTGTATGCAACGTTGGAAATGGCACCAGCACCCGACTCTAGACGGTTGTTGACCTGGGATTGATGGCTCTCACCGCGGCGAGCAATGCGAGCGCCTAACCCGGAAGGAAAAGCCAGAACCACATGGGAGAGCAATACGCTACTAAAAAGGGCGACGTTGAAGAGCATGATGCAGGTAATGGAGTGAGGATGGTCGAAAGAATGCGAACCTGGCGTCAAACGAACGTACCTCCAGGCTTTTATACGTACTGCTTATCGCCTAATGTTTGCATTCAGGACAAGCATGCTGATGGCACACCAGGCTCGTCACGAAACCAAAAGCGCAGTCTTGTGCTTCTCACCGTTTCAATCATGCACAGCCCTGCAGCATGGAATAACACAGGTTGGTTCCTTTAAGAAAGCTCGACGGTTGATGATCTTGACCAACCTGAGTAATTGTTGCGAACGACCATCAAGTAAAATCTGTCCGTCGCCTGCCTTCGTACTTTTGCATTGATCCAAAAGCCTTTCTGAAGTATATTCAGTTATTACTTGTCCGAAACGAACAAACGAACAAGCGGAAGCAGACCTCGGGGCTTGAGCGTTTCTGCATGTCGAGGGAAGATCACAATGAAGTAATTCAAGCACTGCAAGTTTACGTTACTCTAAAGGGTCCATATGTAAGTTGGCTGCAACAGTTCAACATGATGGTGACCGGCAACTTCCTGCAACCCGATCTCTCTCAAAGTGTTACTCTTAATTCTGACTTGCACTGGGTGCCATCGCTATACCTCAACAGGATGGAACGATACAATGAACCAAGTCCGATTTCTCATGTTTCGGGCAAAGTCACACTCTGACGGAGCTCGTGCCGCAGTCCTCAGCTGCCCCACAAACACCTCATCTCCTCACCTTGCGCAACCCGTGCCGCAACGACACGTTTCGTAATATCTTTCTCCAACAGCACCCTCAGCAACCTGCTCCGCCGTCGCATCTTTCAAGGGCGGTGGACACGTTGTCATAATCACCGAGTGATATACGACCATCCCCATTTACCCGTGCTCACTGTTAACACCTTCCTTGGGGCGGGGTGTGGGGGCGGTAAAGGTATCAGTGACAGTCGAAACAGATAGAGTGAGACCGAGCGTAGTAGCGAACTGAATGTTACGGACACCAACTTAGCGCCGACGGTGCCAGCTCAATTCGTGTTGTATGCGGTGTGGAGGACAGAATTAGAAGCCTACTCGAGACACTTGATGACGGCCTTCATTGAACATGTTTCACTCGAATAAGCACGG
This sequence comes from Boletus pseudopeckii, assembly GCA_038092915.1. Taxonomy (NCBI): domain Eukaryota; kingdom Fungi; phylum Basidiomycota; class Agaricomycetes; order Boletales; family Boletaceae; genus Boletus; species Boletus pseudopeckii. The sequence goes on from JBBPRH010000073.1 coordinate 5,444, forward strand.
CGAAGGGGAGCCAAATATTGCTTCCATCTCATCTTAGCACATGGTCGGCCATACTCCGGCCCAGTGATTCCGTGTCATGGTCGCCCGTTGGTCAAAACAGAGGTCAGAACTTGAACGTTCGGGAAGATAAGTAAGTTGGGAGAGAGGGTATTTGTAGCTCTCGAATATCCCAGTCACTGGCCACGGCGTTCGTAAAGGTGATGGTATTACCAGCATGACGTAACCATTTCAGCGATTCTGGCCACACAAAGTGACATTCCCAGACATGGACTGGCCGGATGCAGTGCCAGAAGTCGGGGAGGCAGTGGCGACATTGAATTTAATGACGTCTCCATCAGATATATTACTGGAATGCCGAGCCCAAAGGGGTACGGTAAGCGTCGTAACAGGTCTCCTATTAAAACGAGACGAGGATGAGATCGAGTGCGATTGGAGACTAGGAAGATGTTACAAACGCTACCCTAGGCCCAAGACAGTGCCAGGCCAGTCGCTGATCAGCGCTATTTTGGAGACAGCAATAGTAGCCTGCGGGACGGTTGCCCAACAGCCAGAACCACGGGGGCGAACAATAAATGACTGAAAGGAGCGAGGTTGAAAGAGCATAATGAGTGTCTGAAGACAACAGGAGCCTGGCATCGAAAGAACGTACCTCTAAACTTTGATTGTTCAACCTGCTTGCTGGCAAACGGGATGACACGTACAAGACGAGGACGACACCGATCCAAGCATCATTTCCTCACACCACCCGCAGCTTATCTAGACAACCCCGCTACCAGCTTACCCGGTTTGGATACGGTCATTAATTGCAGAAACATGCAGGTAGCACCCAGCTTAGGCACTAGTAGCCAAGCATACTAATAATCTCTTCCGTGAGGTTCCTCGGCCCAGAAAACACCAGCCCAATTCGCATTGTATTCGCCGTCTAAGACACTAGCAACACCAGACTGTAGGCTGTTCGAGACAGTTGTTGGGCTGCGACGGCGAGCCATGCGAGCGTCGTATCGAGAAGGAGGAATAGCCAGAACCAGAGCCGTAGAAGGGAGCAAGAAGCTGGAGAGAATGGCGAGCTTGAAGAGTATAGCGAGGTAGAGGGGAACAACAATTCTGTGGATCGTCAAAGGAACGGCAGCCTGGCATGCAAAAGCTCGGCGCGTTCTTGTGCTCTGTATACATCTTGCAAGTCGCCGCACTGGCATGGCAACATTCGTTTGCGAAACATGCATACTGCACGGAAGGATGGTTCCGGAACGGGAATGTCCAGAGCACGACCTTCCGATAGGATTTCGACTGGTCACGAAACAATGAATGAAATGTCATCTTCCACTAATTGTGAAGCAAAGTCGAGGAAGAAAACTTGGAGTCGAACAAACTGACCTCGAGGCCTGAAGTTGCATGTTCTTTCAGAGCACCGAATTGTAAGAGCCAGGCGGAGCCGCCACTTGAATCAGCTTCAATATGTACGGTACTTGCCAAGTTTCATCTGCCGGGTGCCCAATACTGAGTTGCCCGGTCTGTTACTGTGACAACGGGTGCCTCCCGCCAGTAAATCCAACGAAGACGCACTGAGCGTTAGCGGTTTGAATAGCGTTGCCATCCGAATGCCTCGTTGCAATGCTCACACGAACCATTCATGAAAATACACACAATGTAGCTTGTAACGGTCAGTAGATTGCTGGCGATGCAATGCAAAACAGAATAACAGAAAAAAGAAGGTAGACAACAGAAGACGAAAGAAAAGATACCGAAAAATGGAAAAAGAGAGAAAACCATGCAATAATCTCGATGATACATAGTGGTGTGAGTTTGGACCTGTTGAAACCATATGAGGGGTGTATGACGGGGGTATGATTTGCATTCGACGTGAGGCGTGACCAGAGAGACCAGTGAAATATTTTTAAAATGAAGGAAGACGCGCGCAAGCACCACGATGGACCAAAAAAAGGAACGCAAAGACGGGTTCTAGTTGAGATAGCCACGACATTTTGCAGAACCACATAAACACGGGATCTTGTCCTGTTCAATGGGAAAGTGGTAGTCTGGGGAGGGGAGTGAATTAACAAGAGAAAGACGAATGTGAAAGAGACACATACCATATGTGATCTCGTCCCCGAGCTCGATATCCTGCTTGGCATAGATGACAATCTTCTTCTCCCCACTAATCGTGATAATCTTTGCCGTACAATTAGGATCACAAGAGTGATTGATCAGCCGCCTTTCATGGATTGTCGCTTGTCAGACACGTTTCCGTGAGATGACGTTTCAGACGGAAAACTCACCCAAGATTACCCTTCTTCGTCGCATCCACGACCAAATCCTCATCGATCCGAAAGAGATAACTACTCCCAATCCCTTGCCTCTCATATACCTTCTCCCGCTTATCTGCGACTTGTGCACGAATAATCTCACCCACATACTCGATGACCATTTCCCCTCTTGCAATACGCTCCATGGCATACAGTCCCCAATCGTGGATAGGAGATCGCGCGAAACGAAGGTGCTTCTTCCGGGTCTGCAACTGGTTGAACTTGATCGAGAGTTCCGCCGCGCCCGTCTCGCCTTTCGACAATGCGACCGCACGCTGGACCTGGTTGATCTCTTCCAGCCCTTGTGCACGCCGCCGCGCATTGGCGCGATTCGATCGCGAAGAAGTGACATGTTGGGCAGGTGGCTGCTCCGTCGGAGTAGCGTTTTCGACATTGGTAGAACGGAGCGTGTATTGGGCTACATAGGCTGATTTTTCGGCGTGTGATATTTTGTAGTAGCCTTCCGTACGTGCGGAGCCTGTAACATGTTTGCGGAAAGGTGGAACGATATCTGGGGGAGGCGATGGTGCGTGTGGGGGTTCGGTTTCCCCAGAGAGCACCAATCGGGTAAAGTAGAGATCTTCGTCGTCTTCGCAGACACCTTCCTGGAACAAATCGGGAGGTCGTATGGGCGGAGGTTCCTGCGGGACAGGCGAAAGCGATCGTGATATAGATTCCAATCTGGAGACATCGATGGTCGTGGTGGTGGGAGGGACAAACGCCAAGCTGTCCGAGAGAATGACTTCCTCGACGACATCCTTGACCGGTTTCTTCTTGGGCGGCTTCCTCTTGGACGGTGTTTTCTTGACCAGCTCTTCCTGCTCCTCCACAACGTCCCTTTTCGCCTTTTTCTTGACCGGCTCTTCCACCTCCACCTCGACGTCTTCCGACAAAATCCGCTTCCGCACCTCCAGACCCATGTCCTCCTCGACCTCCTCCTCAACCTCGACTTCGACCTCGACCTCGACGCTCCGCTCCTTCTGCGCGACCTCCTTCTTTCGCTTCTTCTTCGGTGGTGTCACAAGCGGTTCAGGCTCCGACTCTGGCTGTGGCTCGGGTTCCGGCTCAGGCTCTGGTTCCGGCTCAGGCCCAACTTCCACCTCGTCCATCTGAACTTCCTCCACCACAGGCACCACCACACTCTTGACCTCCTCCTCCCTCGACCTCTTCCCCGGTTTCCGGAACGACAAACCTTTCCATCCCTTCTTCTCTGCAGGCTTCGCTTCTCCCTCAACTATCCCACCAGTACCAGCACCGTCCTTCCCTTTCGACTCCGCCATGGCCTTGGCCTTTTCCTCTCCCACCAACTTGCGCAACCCAGCCGCAACGACCCGTTCCGTAACATCCTTCTCCAATAACACCCTCAGCTCCCTCAAAATCGCCTGTTCCGCACTCTGCACCATCTCCTCGCGCATCCACATCTTCTTCACACCCCCAGCCGGCTCGCCCTGCTCCGCCAGCGCCACCGCATCTTTGGAAGGCGGCGGACATGTCGTCACAGTCACCGAATGATGCGCGATCGTCCGTCCGCCCGTGTTGAGTACCATCCCTGCCCTCCGTGCCGAATCGGGCGTTTTGAACGTGACATACCAAGCCCCGTGATCGCGAAAGACGCTGTCCACCTTGAAATCTGAGAAGAACGCGAGGACGTCGGATTCGAGGACGGAATGCATCGCACCCCCACTCAGCTCGAGACGGACGTGGTCGTAGCCGTTTTTGGAGAGCGCAGAGAGGATAGCAGAGGAGGCGGATGGACGCGAAATGCCATGGCGTGCGCTGGGTTGACCAGGCTTGCGTGCGATGGGAGATGGCGAGCGGGAACGCGGTGTACGATCGCCAAGCGCATGGGAATGATGCGACGAACGTCCGCGAGGGTGAACAGGCGTGGAGGAAGAGGAGTGTAGATCGTGAAGAGACGTATAGCGATTATTCACCGAGTTATTCATCCGCGCCTTGGTGAAGATAGGCGGCGGAGGCGGTTTCTTGGCCATCGGACGCGCCTGCGCCGTTGGCGACGCCCGACCACTCGGTACATGCGCAGGACGCGGCGGGAGCTGATGACTCGGTCGCCAAGTCGAATTCGAAGGGTTAGGTGTCTGTGTCGAGTTTGGGGTTGACGTTGCAGGTGGAAGGTGTGGATGTGGAGGAAGATGTGCTGCCTTGGCGTCTCGTTCTTTCTTCCGTTTCTCCTCCCGATCCCGCTTCCTCCGCTCGTCCAGTTCCTTGAGAACAGCTTTCAGCTTCAGCCCCTCACCGTCAAAAACCGCCTTGAGCTCCTCGCCCTCACCGGCTCCTGTCACGACGCCCAACTTCTTCCCATGCGCGCGCTCGACACACTGTTTTGCCTCGTCGTGCGTTTGATACCGGATAAAGACGATCCCAAGCGCCATCCCGGTCTCCATATCAATCTGTGGTTCAAACGACGCGATTTTCCCATGGACAGAAAACCCACGCCGTATATGTTGTGTCGGCGTCAGAGGCGAGATGTTCATGATAAGTACGGCCGTAGGCGGTGGTGGACTCGTCGAATGTTGATCATACTTTGTTACGCGTCATCCCATGTCAGACCCATACCACACATTTCCCTGAATAACGCACCTCATATTTAACCTCATGAAACGCTTCCCGTCCCGGACGTCTCTTGAAACCAGATCCCTTCCGGGGATCCTTGGGTACAGGTGCTACCTCCCCCTCGATTACCTCCCCGTCGTACCGTGTGATCGTCTCCTTGCCTTTTCCCTTGCCATTGATCCTTGGTTCCGAGGTTGCAGGGTCGTCCTTGTCAACTGAACGAATTTTCTCCAGAAGCGCGCGCATGCGACCATCCCGGTCCTTATCGGTAACAGGGTCATATATAATCTTAAAATTATGTCCGGGTGGGTATTCAGAGGGAGAGGGTGGCCAAGGTGGGGGTGGCGGAAGGGAATAGGTTTTCGGAGAATGGGGTCGGGATGGGGGGCGGGGTGGTTTTGAACTCGACGCGATGGGCTCGCGCGTATGTGAGGGCGGAACGGTGGGTGAGGGTAATGGTTCCGAGGGAGGGGGGCGGGGAGATGGCGGTCTGGATTGGGGAACCGACAAGTCACGCGGTGGTGATGTGGGTGGAGGTGGCAGTGAGGGCGATCGCGCGCGGTCACGACCAGGCGGTATTGGTGGCGGTGGTGGTGGTTGAGACGGTGGTGGTGGTGGTAGTAGTGATGGTGGTGGTGCGAGGTCAGCAGTCAGAGGAGGAGGAGGAGGCGAAAGGGGTCTCAAACTCGGTGGGGGTGGTTGAGGAGGTGGCGAAGGTGGTGGCGGTGGTGGTGGTGGAGATTGAGGCGGAGGTGGGGGTGGAGGCTCGTCAGACGGGGGTGGTCCTGGGGGTGGTGGAGGTGGTGGAGGTTCCGACGTCGGTTGAGGCGGTAGAGGTCGCGTCTCTGCCAACGACGTCCGCACGTTCAACGCAAACGCAATCTTCACGGGCTCATGAGGCCGCATGCCATCCTCGATTGTCACCGGAACCAATTTCTTGAGCGCTGACGGTGCCAAAGACTCTTGAGAGCTCGCAGTCGACAGCCGGGGCTGCACGTCGCACGAAAAGTTAAAACGGATTGCGTGTTCAACGTCGAGCCAAATGCGGTCGCAAAAAAAGAAAACTTACGTCGGACGTGGACCAACCCGACTCAACCTGCTTGCCCTTTTGCGACGATCTTGGTGCTAGTGGTGTGTGGATGACACTGGGCGACGTAGGAGGATAGCCATTGACGAGAGGCTTTGTTCGGGGCTGACTAGGAGTGCCATTGACCAAACTGCGTGGACCCGTCGGGGGATGTACACCAATTTTGCTGGAGGAGCTGCTTGGCGAGGTTGATGTAGAAGGTGCCGATGTGGACGCCTGCGAAGTGGAGGACGGGGTGGGTAATGAACTCAACAGCGCCCTTGGACCGCGCGGAGGCGCCTTTCCAGACATCTCAGGAAGGGGTAGATAGCGACAATTGAGAGGTCGTCGTCGCCGTTGACGACGACGAGTAGATACGTGAGACGAGTCGGATTGAAAGTGGTGAGGTGTGGAGGGACAAACAGGGAGCACGTCGACAACAAGCTACTCGCTCACGCTGCTCTCTTTCTCGCTTCCATCTTTGACCACCATCATCTCGGAGCGTCAAGGAAACATACAGACCGCGCCCTCTCCAGTAGGACTCACTTTCACCCACCTCCTACCCCCTTTTCACCGACGAAAAAGCGACCCCGAATCCATCATTGCCAAATCGCTTTGCACCAAGTCGAGTCGTGTTGTAAAAGTGCAAAAAATTCAGTTGTGGCGTTCAAACTTACTGCAATTCAGAGCCACGAGGTCAGACGACCTCTCTTTCTATCAGTGATGCCCTCCTCGCTCCTCCAGACGCCACCTGAAAGCGAAATGAATCAAGGTGCAGCAGTCTCCCTGCTTCACCAAAAGGCAATGTACATGTGAGTTGCTGTAGTAGCAGTGATCTACCCTATCTATAAGTATTCCAGTTAACCATGTACAGTCAGTGAAATCCCCAATATCATGGGTAAAACATACATAAATAAGTACGAACAGAAAAAATTGTCATCAGAGATTAACACGCACATCGCCCCTCGTCCATAATGCATCTCCATGCGAAAATCCATTCCTCAACATTAATCAGTGACGCCTGCCAACAGATCCGTGATCCCCAGATAGGCTCGACGGTCGTGCTGTTCTCGGAGTCATTGCTCGCGCCGTATGAGGTTCATCAAGCCCATCAGTCCCGCCCTCGTCCCCGGATGCATACGCATGTACTGTTTGTGCTTGAGCATGTCCTTCCTCGTCCGATTCTAGCGCCGTAGCATACGACGTGACAGTGCTGGTGCGCGAACCAGCACGAACGTCTGATCGATGCGACAACGAAGGATGCGGAGTAAGCGATGTCGGATGCGGCGGAGCAGCCTCGAGGTACGGGTCAGGGGTATCCGATCGTTGCGCAACCGCCTCCGTAGCGTCGCCATTAGCCCCACTGCCCGACGCATCAGGTCGCTCCTGATGCTCCCCCGTTGCACTCTCAAAGTCAGGTGGTGGTCCCGTCTCGGCCAACCTCTCCCTCGACAACGAAAACGCCGCGACTGCATCAGGACCGTACGGCATACCAAACCTCTCCAGCGCCTCTCTACTCGTAATCAGTTTGACCTGCTCTGGTGTCAACAAGCCTCCCTTGGGGGCATAAAACTCGGCGCGTTTGAGCGTGTGCGTGAGCGGTGCAGAGATGCTGTCAAGCGAGATCGTCGACGACCCTGGGTGCAACCCAGGCAAATGCGAATGAAAGGTACGAAAGAGATTTGAGTTGGAACGGGAATGCGAGCGGGAGAGGTTGTGGTTTCTCGAGGGTACGCGCGAGTGATGACTCTCGTGTGACTCGCGAGACGAAAATCGCGATAGCGCAGACCCACTCCGTACATGTAGCGAGGGCGACTCAGGGCATATGGAAGGTGATGGTGCACCACTGGCATTATTGTGTGAACTGAAGGGGTTATGCTTGAGGAAACTGAATCGCAAACGTCCCGTACCAGTCGCACTTGAGGGAGGAACGACAGCGTTGGAAGAGACACTGTTGGGTTCAGGGTCATTCAGCGAGATGGTCGTCATTGCAGAGACAGCCTCCGTATACGATGGCGCTTCTCCCCTAGGGTCAGCATGGCTACCCGTAGAAGTCCCCCGCTGGTGGGCAGGAAGGAGCTCCGCGTCGCTCCCAGCCGAGCCCAAACTGTGTGCATCCATACTGCGACGATGATCATGAGGCATCGTGGCATGATGCAGTTCAGGGGGTCTCGTCACCGACTCCGACACCCTCCGTATCAAATTCGTCGACGACGAATCTGCCGTCGTGTCAAGCGACTCGATACGATCGAGCGCGATATCAAACGTCGCGTTGCGCATTTCAGGGTGCTCATAGTCGTCCTCGGTAATCGTGGGAATGGCATGGGGAGGCTCTTGGTCGTCCTCCGTCTCCAAGGGACCCCTGTAGATTGCACATACGATAGTTTGGTGATGAGCATCATGTTCCTACACCCCCAAGAATTCGACCGCGCGCACCGAAAGAGCACCAACTCATGATCCCCTGGTTCCTTCATGTAAGGCGGCAACGACTTGGTCGATATCTGACTCGGCGTCCTACGGGGTCGCCGGCGTGGCCGTGTCGTATTCCCACTACCGGGGGTGGACGCCGTTCGATTCCCAGCCGTGGCTTCATCGCCCGCTGCACACCGACGAATGCAAACGACGAGTGAGAAGAGGACGAATACTATAGTGACGAGAAGAATCGGAAGCTGTCACAGCCGAAGACAATGAGGGACGAAGAACCCGCATAGAAAAACATGAGCACAGCGTCCACTCCACACGGACGACACAACCAAGAAACCACATGCGACGCACCCATACGTTCATACTAATGCTCCCATTATTCTGCGTATTGTCACCGGTACTCTGCGAGCTCGGATTTTGCCTTCGGTGTATCCCATCAATGTCAATGCTAAAACCTGATCTGAGAGTCGGAGGCGCTGCAGAGACGGTTGCAGGGGATGCGAAGAGTGCGACGAGAAAGACAAGGAAATGGGCCCGCGCTTGCGAATGCCATGAGGTGGGACGTACGTGCACCGAGTTTGGAACACCACTTGGTCTCCCGGGGGCATTGCTGCTACCAGAGCAGCGTGGTCGTACGATGGAAGGAGATGCCAGCTCGGAATAGTCGCATGCAATACGGTTCACGTTCATGTCGGAAGTCGTTGAAAGTGCGGCTATGGGTAGGAATGGGGTAAACACTCCTTGAAGAGCATACGGCAAAGCCTGAGAGAAAAGTAAAACCGAGTTTGAGGTTGAAAAGGGTTGAGATCCACACCAGCAGCAGTGCCCTGGACAGGAACAAGGAAGGGGGGAAAAAGGACGACCCTTGGTTGAAATCACAAGTAACTATGCAAGAAAGCAGTGGACCAAGCTGTGGATACAGAATATAGCACTGGAAACAGGCGCTTAAACCCGTCCCCCGAGTGTGTCATCGGTTTTTACATATGACAAGCTGCGCCTTTACTACATAGCTTGGATGCTCCCATACGATATTTACAACCCTGCCATTCCAAATGCGCCATCACAGATGCGGTTTCGTAGTTCCAAATTCGCGCAGCAGAAAGTCGGATATATCGTGTGCTGGTCACTCCTCGTCAACGACAGAGCGCAACAAACTACGTGATACATACCGAGCTCGAAAGGTGCCTCCTGTACGATCTACGCGGTCGAAAATGCAAGGACTTAGACATAGCCAACAACGCAATCAGAACCAAGCAAAACGTACCAAATGACCGGCAAAGTGAAACACGACGTTGGTCGAATTAACAGGTCTACGCCACACCCTCTCATATGTCCCTTCCTTGGTCGACAGCCTGGTGTGATGTCACGTCAGTACTTTGCCCCGCATATCACCAAAACTTGACAAAACAAAGGCTACTGAAACACGCACGGTTGCTCGGGGACGACCCATCTCAGCGCAATTCCCTCATCCAGCAACTCCAGCAACTCCCACGTCTCCCAAACCGACCTCTTGTTCGCAAACGATAGTCCTTCCTGTAACCCAGACATCTTGAGCCGGACACCTCCCTCAGTGTCGATGAGACCGTGGTCGACGTAGTGCTGAAGCACGTCTGGATTCCAAGCACCGAAAAAGGACGATTTTTGGAACAGCTGGAGGGCTTCTTCTCTACATCAACGTCAACATCAACCCTCTATTTCGCTCAACGGGTGGAGTCACACACCGAGATGACCAATGATCGCGTCGAGTAAAGGCATTGAGTACCATTTGGTGTAGATACCCTGGTCGATCCATACGAGGTCTGTGAATGACCGGATCCACCAGTACAAAGGACGAAAAAAGCTTGGGAAAGTCAAAGGCCACTCTCAATCTGCGCACATACATGGTCAGAGTGAGATCGAGATTGGTGGATTAGACTCCTCACGAGGTGCACCCTCCAAAGGAATGTCCAACCACGACCAGCTTCCGCGTGCGATATCCGTGTTCTCCCCTGCCTTTTGTCACCGACCCCGGCAAACGCGGTAGTCGCGTCGGCAGCATTGCTGCCTCCACGTCCTCGGGAAGATAATATATCAAAAAACTGGCAATGTCGCGCGTATTGTCAAGCCAGTCGACTAGATGGATCGTCAATCTCCCAATGGGTTGTTGCAGCTGGAAGCATCGGACGTACATATCCCACTCAGATTCTCCGCATTCACGACAGCCGCATCCCCATGCTGGACGGCATCCCACGCCCACACTTCATCGACCATCTCGCCCGCAGGCGCATTAAGCAGGTCCCGGATCATCGTCTCCCACGTCTACACACAGCACCATACGTCGTCGCACCATCAATTAAACGCCACCAAAAAATGAAACAACCACTCGCCTCCTTGTGAAATCCATTCGCATGCGCCAAAAAAAGCGTGACCCCGACCCCACCAGTGGTAGACCGCCCCGACGTGCGCACGTAGCGATTGACGCAGTTCCAGAGCGGCCTCTCGCTCGGCTTCCCTCCGAGTCTACCCTCCTCGTACGCATATTGGGTCTCGAGGACCTGTTTCACCAGCACGTCCATCTTGTCGCGTCGTTCGCTAGGCGATGCACCGGGTATGTATGAGGGTATCTCGGGGAGGGGTATGTCCGATACGAGTCGAGGAAACGCAGCCGGGACGAGATGGGTGCTGAGTTGGTAGACACCATAGGTGGTGGTGTGAAAGACGGCAGGTCTGGGAGAAGAGGGTAGTGCAGGCGTTTCTATCCCGTCTGGATTGGGGTGAGGAATGATGGGACGTAACGGACGTGGATGCACAGAGGTCCATCCGGAAGTGGGTGTGTATGGGATTGTGGATATCCTTGGAGACACCTTTTGGGACTTGCTCGACATGGCTCACCAACTAGTACTATAGTACTCGATGGGCGAATGCGACATGGAAACAAGACTCGCCGGAAACACAACAAAGCCGGTCATTTACACGGTTCGTGAGAACTTGAAGACAACGGATATTCTTGTCATTATGGTGATTACGATTTACAATAAACTTCATGAGCTGCAATCTACATCTCTGAACTTACATTGAATCACCTGCCAGATCAATGGTCCCCGTCTGTGGTGCCTGGGCGTAAACACGACATGCATGTAGGCAACCTTATTGAAATGAAAGTACTGCCTGACTCTTCCTGATGACCATTGTGAGTCTGATTACTAAGTAAGCTACAGGATTGGATGCACACCGTTAGACGCATCCTCCTGGTTGTGGGTTGAGGTGCATCGTTCACTTGTCGTCCCTAATAAAAAGTGAGCTGTCACGACGTGGTCTACCATCACCCGTAAAAAGACACACAGAGCTTGCTTCCTTTGGAATTGTAGAACGTTTTCCGCTACGAGAAGGTTCTTTGTTGGAATGGCTGCCAGAGCCAGTAGTCTTGGGGGCTGTTTCAGACTGTGATGCAGGATGAATACCGCTCGCAGACAGTCAATACCAAAAACGAACTGGTCGCTTCCTAAAGGATGTTGCTACCACTCGCTAAGATAATATGTCAGACATTGCACGCCGTTCGTCTACGAAGACAAAAACACTCACCTTCTTGCTTCGAGCGGCAGCGAACCGTGAAGGTCTCTCATTGGCAGCACTCTCGCTCGCATGTGGGTGCGAACTAGGTGGAGGATTGATAGAGTGACGAGACTTTCTAGACAGTCGAGAGAATACCCCTCTGATCTGTGTCTGTGGCTGCCTTTTGGATTTCGGCATTCCCTCAGATGACTCGGCATTATCAACATGTTTCTCTAGACACACTTCTGGAGGGGGGAGCATGCGTGGGGGATCTGGCAACTGTGGTCTAGCATCCGATGGCCCTTGGGACTGTACCTCAACCTCATGAATATGAGCAGAGGATTTCGAGGATAGTGCTTCCAGCAATATTATCAGCACAGAAACAGGACAGTCAAGAATCCACAAACATCAGCATAGTCGAACTCAAGATCAGGCGTGCCGGATGGCACTTCGACCTTGGGTACCTCAAGCAAGTCATCATCCCCGTAGGTATGAGCCGAGGGTGCCCGGGACGGTGGCTTCGGTAACATCAACACAGAAACAACAGGACAGCAATGGATTCACTAACCTCGTCGTCGTTGGACACTGGATCAGGCGTGCTGGATGGCACCTGGGTACCTCAAGCAAGTCATCATCCCCGTAGGTATGAGCCGAGGGTGCCCGGGACGGTGGCTTCGGTACCATCAACACAGAAACAACAGGGCAGCAATGGATCCACTAACCTCGTCGTCGTTGGACACTGGATCAGGCGTGCTGGATGGCACCTCGACCTTGTGTTGTCATAGAAGCAAGCTTCAAAAAGGAACAGGACAGACTCCTACCTTGATCGGGTCATTATCCTTCAGTCCCGTCATTCGACGTACGCGAATGTTGACCAACACTTTCCGTACATGCTCCGGGTCCACTGATCTATACTCAAAACCTCTCTCGATTGCAATAGGAGTCATTGGAATGCGTAAGAAAACACTCTCCATTGCGACGGGAAGGCTCCCGGATGTGCCACCAGCGTCGTCGACGTATGAATCGGTTGGCAATTTCAGTCCCATATTGGTGGGTATACATTCTAGGTCCTTCATGAGCTCGGCGGCCTCATCCCACTGCTGTGGAGACAGGTTTTCCACTAGTGCGAATTGAACAAGGACACGCAAGATACGGTAGCCCACGATCCAGACCTGGCCGAAGCCCTCGCTTGAGGCAGGCTGTCGTGCTTGGGAACAGACATTTTGAAGCCAATCAAGCAGTGAGAGCTGAGTCCAACCGAAACACTCGACGGCATCCCTAGTGGGCACCTGCATGACCTCGACATGGATATTGTTTGGAGGGGAAAGGTCGTTAGGCAATGGAAAGAACGTAAAGTGTTCAATGGTTTTGAGCGCCTTCTTAACTCCGGGGCTCGAGAGCACGACACTCTGGGAGGCAAATTTCCGGCAAAATTTATTTCGCGCTTCTTCGGTAGACGAACGTGGATTCTTGTGGAGGTCATCCCACCAAATAAAGAATTGCTTCATCGTGTTCTGCGTGACTCCAGAGCGGAACTCCCGCACGATGTCATCGAATTGGAATAGCGGAATTTTATATCTGCTGATGAGTTCGGAGCGTTGGCGTGGCTCGACACCCTCATGAAGTACACGATATGTCTTGAGGAATGATAAGTCTTTGTTGCCTTGGCGGAACTGTGGATCGGACATGTATACGATCCCAATGTCAGACACGACCGGAAACGGCGACTTCGGCTCGTCGCGGAAAGAGAAGAAAGCATCCTCCAGAATCTTTGACACTCCGCTATGCGGTACAGTGGGGCCAAAAGCGAAGCGCGCCATCGTGCGCAAGCCCAGTTGCGTTGAAGGACCACCCTTGGATTTGGCCGCATTCATTTCTTGCTCGTAGATTACCCGTGCCAGAAAACCACTGACAAAGAGGACTTCCTTGTTCCAAGCTACCGAAAATATCAGACAAGAGTTTCGGAAGACTCTGATTGCCTATATACACACCTGCAACCTGTCCATTCCTGGCAGCCAGTCAGCGGGTATCTCGAAGTACCTCTACGTAAGGTGCTTACGTCAAATCAATCGAGCCACGTTCCATGGTGGGTAAGAAGTGTGCAGAAATGTGCAGTCCGATGCCCGTTGTTTGGTTGGTACTCTGACCCTGAATCTGATATGAGAATCACATCGATAGTTGGGGATGGAATACTTACTATGAACAGGCGACCACTATTCAGTTCAGGTAGCGACATGTCAACAAACGTCAAATAATGACTGGAGGTACGTGCCTATGTTTCTCGGGAATAATGCCCTGTGAACCGAATAGAAGGCGGGCAAGATGTTTCGCCTTGGGTGAGTCCGAGTTTTTGATGCTAGCCAAGGAATCATATTGTTCAGAGTTAAACTACAACGAGAGTGGTCAACAGCGGCAAATCAATAGAATGAAGAATGCATACATAGACAGCTTTGCATTTAAAGTCGGATGGCAGTCGTTTCATGCTGGACACTACACCTTTACTCATCTCCGACTCCGGACCCAGATTAACGCTAGTGTTTGCGGTATACAAGTCATGTGTGATGGTGCTATCCTTCAGTATAGCATCAGCACCTTGAGAGCTATGTGTTGGACGATCTGCTTCGGAAGCCTGTGGAAGCAAGGCGTCATCATTGCCGACGACGGGCCAAGATGACGTCAAACTTGAAGCAAACGCCGACTCCTTGGCATCGACCGTGATCCTTTGAGCTAGGTGGGGTCAGAGATACCCAGAATTAACTAGCGACGCCTTACCAGTACGTTGTATGGATTCCACTGTCAGGGCTTCTTGCGGGGTTGTCGGCTTCAGGTGATCGGGAGTCGGTATCTCAACCGACGATTCCACTTGCTTCTCCACTCGCAGAACACGCTGGCTATCGAGATGAACCGAGAATGTGTCAATGTGCGTCAAGAGAGCTACGGAAGAAACTAGGAATCTTGTGAGATCGGCGAGCATAGGTGGTTCCGGTATCCGCAACTCGAGCTCGATCGAGGTCCACAAATCCATTGGACAATCGGCAAACGACTTGTAGAGCTGATTTTTGATGGTCAGTATGTGTCCCCCAGGAATGCGAGGACTAACATTCCCATCCTCCCGCTTGTAAAATTGCAGTGATTTGCCTGGACGAGTGCATAAATAAATACCGCTGTGTTTAAATTATGATAGAAAAAAATATCATTACCATTAGATCTTACGAGTGGTCGATCTGATTTGCTCAAAACACTATAAAATCCTGCAGGCAAGGATGAGCCTTCCAGAGCCACCGGACAACGGAAGGATACTCACCAACCCCGAAAGCGCCAACTTTTCTGGAGTCATCATTGCCATGTCCTGATCCGCACCAGGACACGAATCAGACTGCACCCCGTATGAGCGATTGAGCATACCTATTTTGCCAAGCCTCTTCCAGTCATTCTCTCCGAAACCGTAACCGTCATTCTTGATGATCCACTTGTGTACCTATCATGAAGTTAAGATTGAACCGAACGCTGAGCAAAATAACTGAGGATCACGTTGAGTTTGCTGACATCGAGTTCCCTAACAGGTTGAGATTCCTCGTGCTCTTTGGTCTGAAAGTGTATCTGAATGTTGCGCGCCACAGCATCATCAGCATTTTGGATGAGTTCTCGGAGTACTAGTGCGACAAGTTAGCGGAGATCTAACACGAGAATTCGGAAAACATTGTACCATCGAATGTTTCAGGGTAGTAACGAGCGAGAACTTTTTTCAGTGCTTCCTGGTCGACCTCGACTTCTTGTCGAACTGCCACCTGATAGTATTATCTAAGAGTCACACATCCAACTGACCGGCGAGGAACATACGTCGTTATAGTGGTCAGACATTGCGGGAGTGGTTCTGACGGAAAAGCTGGAGGGAGAATACAGATGAAACGTTGGGGTGTTCACCAGAAACGCCCAGCTCCAAGTTATGAGGCGCAAGCCTGGGCCCGGGTGGGCTTAGTACGCATGTTGAACCAACAACTTCAGTGCCATGATAGTCACGGTGGCTCAAACAAACAATGCTCTTTCTAGAAGATCTCATCCATATCTTGGTGCTGTACTAGTATCCATCCCTGTTGCCAACTTGGCACTGCGAGACCTAGTATAATTGATGATATCTACAAGCGTCGCGCTCGTGAAACTTTACTCGGACCGCATCCCTTCAGACAGACTACGAGGGTCAACTACCCACAGCGCTGCTTTCTCCACGTCCCCTATCTCAGGCTCATATCCACCTCTCCCACACACTCTTCGCATCTCCTTTAGCACTGCTTTCACACTACTTCTGTTTGTCGTCAGCGTCGTGTACCCCCTCGAAGCACCAGCGAGCATCGAGGTGACGGTATGTACAGTCAACTTTGGGAGTGATGTGTGCGCAGCTGGGGGGATCTCTTCGGGTACTTCCTCAGCGATCGGTGAAAGGTCTGCAAGTGCCGAAACTTGTGACACGGGTGCAGCTTCATGCGAAAGGATCCCAGTGCACGTCCGCGTGAGCGCATTAAAAAAGGTCGTTCTCGACTGCCGGTTCTCGTCTTTTGATAGAATCGAAGGGTAGACATGGACAGGCACCAGAGGGAAGAACCCAGCTGGGTATCTGGAGTGTTCCCAGTATGCATCCATCGACGCCTTCCCTTCCGCGTCGTCCATCCCTGAAGTCGCTTCTGACATCCCACTCGTCCTAGCGACACTATTCGGGCGCGTATGCGCCGGTGCGGGAACAGGAACTGTGCACACACAGAACGTCGAACCTAACAATGCATCGGCCCGCTGCCTCTCCCTCTCCCCGCCAATCTTGGAGACGATTTGGAGACATCGATGACGTGCCTCGCTCGTCGTCCAGAATGTCACACTCGTCGGGGGTTGTGTGACGACCGCCAATGTGCGTTCGCGTATCTCTTCGAGAATGCCTTTGCTCATCTCTTGTATGGCTTGTGCTGCGAGTGCGCGTGAATGCTGTCCTGAATTCTCCCATGCACCCTCGTCGCTTTCACCGTCCTCCACGTCGTACAGGGAATGATGAGTGCTCTGGCTCTGGTGTGTGAGCGACTTTGCCCTGTCCATTTTCCAGTCGAGATAACTTTGAGGAGGTTCGAACCGAGCATGGGCTTCCTGTTCTGTTCGAGGCAATGGTGAATGCGAGATATCGGATATGAATGCGATGAGTGCGGACAAGTCCAAGTTGATGTTTGTGGTTGGCTCTAGTAGCTTGAGTTTTGTGGGCATCTTTGGAGTGGGTGTGGGGTGGAGGTATGATCGTTCGCCAAGCTGGACGTCGATGCCCATGTCGCGCAAATATTGGATGGTCTTTTCGATTCGGTGGTCGTCTTCGAGGGAAGGGTCGAGGCGAGTCAAGCGGATCGTGACTTGTGGAGTCATGATAGTATTAGTGCTTGGAGTAGTCGAGTTCGAGTCGGGAATGAAGTTAGACAAGGGAGTGGGGATCAATACGCGGTTGGCCTTTGCAGCAGCCAGTAGCTCTCTCCCCATTCTCAACACCGAGTTGTCAAACTCGGTCTGGGCAAGACGGGGCCTCGGTTCGTCTTCGTCCTCATCACTGGTTAAGTAGGAATCGATCTCGCGGAATTCCATCACGAGGCGGGCATTTTTTATCCTTGCGTACGCCGATCAAGTAAAGAGACGCTGGCAGTCTGCGAGATTGACTCACGTATTGACCCTCACCCACCTCGCCCCGTTTTCAGCGACGACATCTACCTTGACAGAGCGAGTCTGGCTCTTGAGAGTTGTTCTCTCCTGGGATGTCAGGGCTGCTTTTCCTCTTGTCTTGTCCTGTCCGTTTGCAGGAGAAAACGTGCGGTATATCGCGACGGGTTGACGAGCATGGACCAGTTCGTCCCACACGGCTATGAGGTATGGTGCGTTGGTAGACAGGGTCGAGTTGGCGTCTTTTCGGATAAACTACTAGACGACTTGTACGTCAGAGTGGCGAAATGGAGAGAAGAAGCACTGTCATTACTCTGTCCAAGACGTCGCAATCCCGCTTGACCTCTTCGCGAAGAAATCTAAGCCCGGGCAAGGCTTCTCTATTGTCCTTGTCGTGCCATATAATGGGTGGCTGGGGAAGGGGGACATCGAAGGACTTGATGGAGTTGTAGACGTCGGAGAGACGAGCGCTGTGCAAGTTTGCAAGAGACATTGTACTGAGCTTGATTTAGACAGCACTGCAACGTTTCATGTTCTCTCCATGACCGACTCGCCTCGACATCGTTCGTCTACCCTCAAGCCCATCAGACTCCCGCCTACCCGACTCAACATCGTCTCCTCTCCTTCCCCGCAAACTCCCCAGTTCTTCACCTCCGCTCCCCCCCGCGGTCAATTCACGCCCGTCTCTGCCCCCGCCCCAGCTCACAACCACCCCCACTCCGTCGCTTCCTCCCATCACACTGGTGGCATCCGCGCTCACTTTGCCCATCTCCTCCCCAGATATGCCGCGTTCACGGTCTCCCTCACCATCCACCAACTCCACAACGTCCCCCTCGTCCATGGTGAGTTTGGCCTCAAGTGGAAGATCAAGGGCGTCACCTCCCATTCCGGCAATGGCATCTTGGACAAGGTCAAGGCTAGAAAGGCAAAGGGTAAACTCTGCGAGCGGTCCCAATCCGGCACGAGTGCTGTGGAACCTGCACCGTCGATAGCCAAGGGCAGCGATACCGATAACACGTCCCTTTTTGACGCCGCTTCCGCTTCCGATGCACATAGCGTCGCCAACAGCAGTTCTACGCACTCGCCTTCGAACGACCATACCCATTCCACTGGCGGGAGTGCACACGGCCATGCGACGCGCGCCCAGCCCGTGCCGGTTCCTGCTGTGGTTGTTTCCGCCAACCATGCCTCGCCGCCGCCGGTGGCACGCAGTGTCAGTGGCACGTCCATCGCCAGCGTGGGGAGCGGTTCGTCATTGGCCTCGACGTCACTGCATGCCAACGGGCGCTTCGTCCACAACCCTCCGGGCTATCTTTCAGCAGACTGGTCACAACAAGGACCCGTGCACGACACAGAGACGCTCTTTTCTCCTCCAAATGATGACACTACACGTTACCCACACACCCAGGTGAAACTCCCTTACTCTCCCGCAAAGGGAATCACGCCGTTCGTGAAGCTCAAGGAGCATAGCGTCGTCTGGGAAAAGTCGCTTAAATTCGTCGTCCAAATGAGCGTCGGCAGGGACAATGACGAACTGGGTGAGTGTCTAGCCAAGCTTGTCGTCATGCAGGTAGCCCTCCTCTCTTTATTTTATACTCAACTTGCTAACCAACCCATCTACGCAGCGTGTGGTCGCTGGTGACCCAGATGCGCCGCGCAACCCACGTCTCGGAGCCGTCTACCTCAACCTCGCACAATACGTCGATGCCGGCATCATCACAAGGCGTTATCTCCTTCGTCAAAGCAAAACCAATGCGACACTCAAGGTATGCTTTCCAATTCTCACTCTCTTCCCACCCGCTCACACGTCGTGCCACAGCTCACCATCCACCTCGAACACACGGCGGGTGAGCTTGCGTATGTGGCCCCTCCCCTCCCAAAGGCAGAAATCCTCTCCGGGGTCGCTGGTTTCCTCGAGTCGTCGGACATTTACCGCGCCCGTCCGTGGGCTTCGGGCCTCTACACGCATGGCTCCTCTGGCTCCTCGTCTGACGATGCAGGCGCAGCATCGGGCTCTGACGCCTCCTCCATCGTCTCGATGTCCGGCGCGTCCAACAAGGCTCCAAGTCAGAGTCACGGCCGCGCGGATGGGCAGAGTGGACATGCGACGGTGAAGAAACAGAGACGGCCGTTCGAGGTTGCCAAGTTGCCAGCGATCAGCGATCCGAGGGGGACAGAGAAATTGATCGAAGCGTTGTTTAATCCGGTGCCTGTGACGCAGCCTGGCAAGGTCAGCCCGTTTACGTATCTCATCGAGGTCGACGGGGAGGGCGATGGAGACGGAGATGGAGATGGAGACGGGGACGAACACGGTTCGTACGAAGCGAAACGCACGGCGACTCCCCACGAAGACCAGTGTACGCGACGTGGCACGGTGGACGGGGAGACAGACGATGACGGGTCATTGTACACCGACTCGCCCGACGAAAGCGCGGACGAGGCGAATGGGATGGGGAGTGACTATCACTCGCTTCGGTCACACCCCTCGTTGCAGGGTTCTCTGCGCAGCAAACATTCGACGCGATCGCTTGCGAGCAAAGTCGGATTGAAACGCGACGATGGTGGCGAGCGGACGGCGGTCAGTACGGGCGTCCAGCTGCTGGGTGGGGTGACGGAGCGGCGAACGTGGTGGCAAAAGGTGCTCAGTCCACCTACTGCTGGATGATGCCGTCGAGGTGCTGCACTCTAGATGGTTCCATTTTTTTCGTCACTCTTTTTTGGTTAATTTATTGGATGGATGATATTGGCATATAACACTTAGATCGGCATTTTTTTCTTGTCCTGATAGCTCATATCGATTTCTAGTCATCTACTTAAGATACAGTACTTACGTCTACTAGTTCTCCTGGTATGCAATGTCACGTTTAGATCACATCAGACGTAGTACCCCCAAAAAGGCAATCCCATCTTGCTCTCGTATACCATGTTTCCGACCCGGCCGACCCTCTCCACCCTCCCCACTGCACTCTCCCAACCCTTCAAACGCGCCGCCCTCGGCCTCTTCCACGGCAAATCCATCCAACACGGCAACAATGTTCCCCACTCCCTCAAAAAAACCCGTCGCACATGGCTCCCCAACGTCCACTCCAAGACACTCCTCTCCCCGTTGTTAGGCCGCCGGGTGCAGGTCAAGGTGACCGCGAGAGCGTTGAGGACGATACACAAAGTGAGCACTCACTTTTCCTTTTCTCGGGGACTAAGAGATTGACGCCCCACGCGCGTAGCACGGCGGACTAGACCAATATCTCCTCAACACGTCCCCATCGCTCCTTGGCGACGAAGGCATGCGTCTCCGCCTGCTCGTCCGTGAGCAATTCGATGCCCAGAATGCGCTCGAGGCGAAACGCGCACAACGTGCCGCCGAGGTCGCCGAAAAGGAAGCGCAGGCAAAGGAGGCGGCGTCGAAGAAGGTGCAGAGGCAAAAGGAGGACAAAGCAAGGAGAAGGACGAGGGAAGTGCAGGGCGGGTTGATGAGGGGGTTGTTTGGAGAGTCTCAGGTGAACTGAGCAGCAAGGATGCGAGGTAGGTGGTAGCTTGTTGAACCAGGTCGAAGGGTGACTTATGTTTGTCTGGTACAGATCGTCCACTGTATCATACCACCTGCATATACTAATTCAACTGACTTGAACCACAGAGACTCGGACCCGACCCATCGGGCTATGTTAATTGCATTCTCCCATCGAGTCTGTCTCCGGTCAGGCCTAGGGGTCGCCTTGATATTGCAATGTGCAGGATCAGATCATTGTTTCTTTGAGAGTAAAAACGCAACGCATTCTGAGCTGCCTTGGTCAAGTTCTCTGGAATGCAGGACAAAATTGTATTTTCTTCAAAAGTAAGTCCCAACGCATTCTGGACTATCTTGGCCAAGTCCCTCACGCTATGAAAGGCCCGGATGGCACCAAAGGTCATATGCCACACCATTTCCACAATAATCATTGCTGACGCATTCACCAGAGCATTATCGTAATGTGGGTATATATTTCCGCTAGGAACGGATGCGATGGGATTTCCGAACCAAGCGCAGAATGGTCTCGTGGACTTAAGAAATGAATGTTCATTCGCTTCCGCAATATCAAACGGTGTCTGCCCATCTACATTTCGTGCAGACCGGGTTAGACCACTCTCATGCAGAATCTCGATAGGCTTCCATGATTGCGGCGCTCCAAGGTCGAAATGTAGGAGAGTATCTCCATTGGTGTCGATAGTTGCATTAGCTCCCTCGCGAATCAGGAAATGGATCAACGATAAGCTTAGGAGTGTGTTACGCGACGTTCCGTTTCGTTGCACCACAGCGACTCGCAGGACATCGGGGTACATTTTGCGAAAGTAAAGTATTGGGCGCACCCTGTTGGTCTGACCTTCCTAATAGTTCTGGCACTCTTAGTGTCTTCCTATGCAACACGGCTGTCCTACATATATCAGTGACATGCTCGTGGACGGGTTTGGTCTTCGTACACGGTTTGACGTGGCTCACTGTCCTTCCCGGATTCCAGACACCTATCATTTCTGTATACCAACGCTTCCCCGGAGGCTGAGCGCTGAGCACACGACCAAATATTCTTCTTCCACAAAACTCAGTCATGACCAAGACTTAAATTCCCGGATATTCTGTGTATTGTCACTCGCAAGTTAGTCTGCCATAAAGCGCACACCAGGCTGCGCGAAAAACGAAAAGAAAAAAGCAAAATAAACAGCGTGTACATTGGGGACACACGCACGTCCCGTCAACAACTGATGTCCCCAAGCATACTTCCCCGTTTTGGTCGTCCGTAGAGGGTACAAAAGCCAACACTGCCTTTCCCCCGCCGCCCCCACTCCGACTTTGCTCAAACACTGTGGCCCATCGCGACCACGACGAGCGCCACAATAAACGCAACCACAATAATCACCCCACTCGTCACCGCCGCAATCCGACAGCGTCTCACCCACGGATTCTTCATCCCGCTCCTCCCCAACCCAACCGGCTTTGGCGTCAACACCACCGCTGCCCGCTGACTCTGATACGGTGGTGGTGGTGGCGTCAAACTCAACGCCGACGGCGCCACGAACGGATACCCATGGTACATCTTCATCGTATCGAAACTATGCATGCTCTTACTCCTGTTCGTCCAGAGCGGGAGGAGGCTGCTCTCTCCCCCGCCGAGACCGTGGTGATACCCATGTCCGTACACAGAGCCGGAACCGTACGCCCGCGGAGGAGCTTTAGTGGAGACGAGCCACCCTCCGATGAGCCAGCACCATGGTGCGATGAAGCCGAGCCAGAATAGGACTTGGATCGTGTCCATGCGCTCTTCGTGCACTGCCCACTTGGAACTTGCTTTGCGCGCGGACTCACGTTCCGAGGCGGGGGTGAGGTACAACGAAGATGGCGCGAAGCGCCGGTCGATGAAAGACGAGGATGCAGAAATGGAGGTGCCAAGGTCCTGGAGACTCGGTGCACTCAGGCCTGAACGTGAAGGGTGCATAGGTGAGGGTGAGGGTCGATGAGGGTGAGGGTAGAGGTTAGGCTGGAGGTGGTTATCTGAACTGTGTGGACCAGGCGGGTGGTTGTAGGAGGGTGGAGAGGAAGATGTACGTGAAGCAGAACGAGGGTGCATGGTTGTACGTGCGGGGATGGGCGGTTTGACAGGTTTGGAGGCATTCTGATGTATTGGAGGTGGATTGGGTGTGGGTGGAGTGTCAGCAGTGTCTTCAAGGAGGCGGGAGTCAAATGCATGAATGGTTCCGTTAGAATCACGTCTGAAGCCTTCCTCTGCGTCGACGAAGACTTCCTCTTGTCCAAAAGAATACTTGCTTTCCCTCCCCGGCCCTGTCTGAGCAGTAACAAAACTCGCCCTCCGGTCCGAAACAGAGTCGTCATCATGTGCACCAGTATCGAGTAGTGCACGCGAGTTGAGCGACGTCGGCGTTGTCAAGAACGTTGGGCCTCTGAACTCGGGCTTGAGATCCAATGGGGGTATAACAGGGGGTGTAACAGAAGACACGCTAGACTGGTGTGTCCGCGTAGACGACAAACTGATCGACCGGTTGAGTGGTCTTAAAATGAAGGTTGAGACCGGAGAAGGCACTATCAGTATCAAATTAGCCATTTGCCATCTAGGAACCACAAGACGGAATACACGAGGAATTTTTGCGAGGTGATTCATTTCCTTCCTCTTCTTTCCGCCTCGCAAAAGGCACAACACCGCCCGGATACGAAGGTGTTACAGGGGTCTGGACCTGCGTTTGAAGCGTGGGCGGTGTTCCCCTTGCACTAACCAATACAGGAGTCATGGGCACAGGGGTCACAGGAGTCACAGTAGCTGACCCAATCCCGTCACTCCCGGGACTCACAGGCGTCATCGCTGCGCTCGTCCTCGCAGTATATGCAGTACTGGAGCGTGACCCTCCACCTTCGTGACTCGAACTGGGGAGTGATGCGGGTCGTTTTTCGGGGGAAAGGTAATCTTGCTCAACGATGGGCGAGAGCTGTTGGTTGAAGAATTCCTGAACAGGAACGCGGAGAGAGTGCGTACTCTTTGTCGGGTGGAGGAGTTTAGGACGAGCAGAGATGTTGGGGGGTGGGTTCGTTGGTGGAGGTGGTGGGAAGTGGGGACTGGGAGACGACCTCCCTTGAACAAGAGACGATGACGGCCCTGCTGATGGCTGGGGAACGAGCGCGGAGTTGGTTAGACCGAGATTGGTGTTGCTACCATTGCTGTGGGCGTCGGGAGTTCCCGTTGTGTTGGCCAGATTCAGCCATGACACATGTGAGGGCGTTATCGGCGACTCTAGACTGCTCTGCGAGGATGAGGACGGGGTGTGGGTGTAGCCTTGCCAATACGGGTACGGATAGGTGGGAACGCGGATCTCCGGTGGAAGCTGTCGCGAGTCAGAGGATGCGGGCGACGGAGACGTCGGCGCCGTTGTGCTTGGAAGGGGGTGGAAACCCTGGCGGTCGGGTGCGGAGTGGACTTCGGTGCTGACGCGGACCTCCATGGGTGTGCAGGAGGACAAGGAAATGGATGCGGAGGTAAAATCTTGTTGACTGTCCTTGCCTTTCTTCTTCTTAAATGAGGGCGTGTTTGTAGAGTCCTTTAGGCCCAATAAACGACGCATGTTGTACAGTTATGGGTATGTGTATAGCTGTATACGCCGAATGAATGAAGGGATCACTTTGCACCCCTACCCACCGCAGCTGCCAACAGATTCGGGGAACAGGAGATAGACTCCTTTTGAAAGACTCACTTTGCAATTTGGCTCCGGGACCCCACCGGCGTAACGGTTATCGATCGTAGTGGGAACTCTGGATAAATGATGGTACGACTATCCAATAGTCGATGTCAGCAGTACGATGCCCTAGAGCGAGCTTGCAATGCAAATTGCTGAAGGGGAGAGAAATGGTACGAAAGGGAAGCGTGGAAGGAATGGAACAGCGCACAGAAGAGTAGTGTCCATTATATGTGCGCAGCAACAGTCAACGGACGTACGCGCGTGTTTCGCGAGGAATGGGTCTATCGGGTCAGCGGGTGCGTGTCAGTGGATGCATCAACGGGAGTTGTAATGATATAATCACAACCGAACCAGGCATATAACGGCCGGCAAACGCGGTGCAGGGGCAGGAGTTGACTCCATATGAGAATGCATGTGCGGCTAGCCAAGAATGAATGCGGGCATGGCTCAGTGAACACGGTGTATACACATGTCTAGTCCACGGTGGCCAACCGTCAGCCTCTCGTTTCGGTGGGTGGTGTGAGCCTGGAAGTATAAGGCAGTCCTATAGGCAAAAAGTTGAACGAACTGGCATCGTGACCGTGCGGTGGATTTGAAGGAAAGTCGCAGCATTTCTCTGTTCGTCACTTCCCCATGGCGCTGCTGAATGGATTCGAGAAAGTGAATTAGAAGCAGGGTACCGGAATTGTTCGACATGATGTTGCGCGGCCTCCGCATCCCAAGGCAATGCAGCCTCGTGTGGTCCTCCTGGCCGCTTCGATAGCGCTTCGATTGGATGTTTACTATGAATCATGAGAGCGATGTCGTATCATGGAAGACCAAGTTTAGCGTTGAACGAGATTACGACGGTGGTGGTGGCACAACTTCAAAGCTTCAAAGTTCACACCGTTGCGAAATGCTGTACAACTCATTCCAGGTTGTAACCAAGGCTGGATAGACAGAAAAAGATAACTGGTAAGGATTGGGGGAGTTAGCTACTATGTATAAACAAATCCGGGTATACGTATCGTAAGTTGTCAGTAAGTATAGCGAGCCAGATCCGTGTAGTAAATGTACAACGCAGGTAACTTAACGTACACACCAGTCTCCATTACGCACGCACTCGACGCATGGTTGCCAGTACTTAAAGGCGTCGAGCAGAGACGGTGAAACATCATGCCTTGGCCTCCAAGGTTCCTGGGATGTCATGTGCATTCGACTCGACAGTTGTAATCGGGACCTCTTGTGCCGGCGCGGTCCCGTCTGCCGGGGCGTCAGTGTTCGCCGTGACAGGTTCCGCCTCGACCTCCCCCTCCGCATCATCCTCGAGCGCTGAAGAGGCAACAGAGTCCTTATCATCCGCGTGTTCCTGGTCTTTGGTCTCCTCAACCGCATCCGATTGAGTTGGCTCTGATGACTCAGACTCAGGCTCTGGCGATCCAGATGGCGAATCGGGGAGCGGAACGCCTTCAGGTCGTATTGATGATGCATCTTCCACCTTGTCCTTATCCTCGAGATCGACCTCCTTGACACCATTTGTGACCTCCTTCACTTCTCGTCCTTCGACGGGGGGGACAGTATCTCCCTTGGGGCTCTCCCCCTCTGAGGCAGAGTCGCATTCGGTATCCGGCTTTACGAGGTCGTTTTTCGACTTTTTCGCTGTGGAGGATGCAGAGTCGTTATCATCTTGTTCAGTGTCGCTGTACCTGCGTTTGCGTCCTATCGTGGGAGCGTGGGATGTGGCTAGCAGTCAACCAGATCGGGTCAAGAAGGCGAAGCGAGTCAGCATCGGGGACACGGTATGTAACTCAAGATTCGTAGTCACTCACCATCATCCCTCCACGGACGGTCAGGACGAGGGAGCAGCGAGGCCGAGACGCGTCGTATGAACTGAAACATGAATGACAAGATAAGCACGAGCTATAAGACAAGAGGGGAAGATGTGGTATGAGGAGAAGGAGCGTGGCACACAGGAGATATGCGCGTGTCGAGCGTGAATCTGATCACACTCGTGTGGACGCGTTCTAAACTGTTTACTCTTGTTTACTCCCATGGGTCCTCTTGTTTTTTTTGTTTATTGTCCACAACTTGGACGAAGAGAAAGAAAAAAAAGACTATTCAGACAGCTTTGACCTATCCTTTTCTGATCTTGAAGCTTGAAGCTTGAAGGCCCAAGTCATTGTCTGAACATGTACAGTATCGATTACGTAACACAACCATCACTGATGTGACTCGCTCTATTGGAAAGATAAAAAACCGAGACAAGATATACCCTCCAAACATAGATCTTGACCATTTCCATACACCATGACACTCGACGTAACAACCTTCATAGACAGCAAGGGTGGAAATGCAGAAGGGATCCGCGAGTCTCAGCGCAAACGCGGCGAGCCCGTCGAGCTCGTCGATCAAGTCATTGAGATGTATGCCGAGTGGGTCAAAAGTACGTAGCCACGTCCCTTCGTGGTCGTCTAGGGCATCCAGATCTATATCGACAATGTCGCATGCTCATCGTCGCCTCTAGAGGACTATGAGCTCAATGGCCTCAACAAACAAGTAAACGCCGTCCAGAAAGAGATCGGAGCCAAGAAAAAGGTACGCACCCGCGCTGCATAATACGTGTCATCCCACGGCGGATCCTCCACTTTTCAGGCCAAAGAACCCGCGGACGATCTCGTCGCACAGAAGAAAGCCCTCGATGCCGAAGTAGAAGCCAAACGGAAGGAGACCCGTGAATACGAACTGCTCATGCGCCAAAAGGCAAGCAACGTCGGAAACCTGGTAGCCAAGGACGTTCCAGTCAGCCTGACGGAGGTGCGCGTTTCGCTGTACTCGACGGTGCATTCCCTATAAAGTACGCATGGCAGGACGACAACCTGACACTACGGACATGGCATCCCGATGGCCCCAACGGCCAAGTAGAAAGAAAGACAGACATCATGCCCCATCATGAAGTCCTCATCCGGCTAGACGCCATGGATCTCGAACGAGGTAGGCTTCTCTATGCACACACCCACATCCCGTCCTCATCGCTCAGCCCAACGTACACAGGCACAAAAGTAGTCGGCCACAGAGGTTACTTCCTCACCGATGACGGCGTCGATTTAAACCAGGCTCTGATCTCGTATGCCCTCGATTTTCTCCGCAAACGCGGCTACAAAAAGATCCAACCCCCGTTCATGGTGAACAAAGACGTCATGAGTAAGACCGCCCAACTCAGCCAATTCGACGAAGAACTCTACAAGGTATGTCGTCCAGCTTCTCGTTGCCCTCATCTCGAAATCCCATCACACGCACATAGGTCATCGCTGATGAAGATGAAAAATATCTCATCGCTACCTCGGAACAGCCCATCTCAGCTTTCCACACCGATGAATGGTTTGAAGACCCAAAAACCCAACTCCCGATCTATTACGCCGGCTACTCGACTTGTTTCCGAAAAGAAGCTGGCTCGGCCGGGCGTGACATGTGGGGCATCTTTCGCGTCCATCAATTCGAAAAGGTGGAACAGTTTGTCATCACGGCGCCCGAGGAGAGCTGGAACGCGTTTGATACCATGTTGACCAACAGTGAAGCGTTTTATCAGAGTCTTGGACTACCATATCAGGTCGTCGCTATCGTCAGTGGGGCGTTGAATCTCGCGGCATCGAAAAAGTGCGATTTGGAAGCTTGGTTTCCGTTCCAGGGTGCCTACAAGGAATTGGTGTCGTGTTCGAACTGTACCGACTATCGTGCGTCCTCTCTTTGTGAAACACTCCTGCTTACATTAACGGAAAATACGTTTGACAGAGAGCCGACGGCTCGAAGTTCGCTGTGGTCTCAAATCGAAAGATCAACAGCGTAAAGTATACGTACACATGCTGAACGGGACCATGTGCGCCACCGAACGCGCGCTGTGCTGTCTCGTCGAGAATTATCAGACCCCGGACGTACGTTGCTAACTTCCATCCCTTGGTTCTTCTTTTCCGCGCTGATTGATCACGCTCGACAGGGTCTTGTGATACCCGAAGTGTTGCGGCCATATATGCAGGGACGGGATTTCTTGCCGTGGAAGAAAGCGCTACCCAAGAGTCTACTGCGGAAACAAGCGTAATAGAATTGACTCTTGACCCATGTGGTGACGAGCATACAAATAATATGGATATGTGTTTCGTATCTGGACCACGGAGCCTAGCGAACGGTACCGCTCGTGTTACACTGTTAGGGCCAAGGCCTATCCAGATCCAGGTGACCCACACCCTCGACTATATCCGTTACTCATGTATTGCTGAAATGGTGTCTAGCGATAAGAAAGCGAAAAGCGAAAGAAGTAGCTGGGCAGCATACAAATACAGATCCAAGCTAGGTGATAATTCTCGACGTGGTCACAGTACAATAAATTAGCAAGTAAAAAACCGGCGCCGAGAGGGGTGTCAGAGCAAGTACATACATATGTGGATATCTCGAGTCAGTGGCAAAAGCGGATGGATCGGTGAAACTGCTGAACGTCCGATACGAATGGTATGCATACGTAGATATACATATAGAGTGAAGGTCAACGAAGAACCCCCCAAAAAATTGCCATGTAACAGGGTGACAGTCGACTTGGCGGGAAGGATAAAAAACAGACGAACCCGGGGGAATCGTACGGAGGAAATAGATGCCAGAGGGCGATATCGATCATGACTCGTTCAGGTCAAAGTATGCCCTGAACATGGACTCCGTACGGAGGTGTGTGGCGGAAATGACGCCATGAACGTGCATGAATAACCGCGGATATCGTTTTGTGAAGTAGCTCAAAAAGCCTTCCGGCATTGGTCCTAGCGTGCGCTTCACGTGGTCAGGAAGGTCTTGATAGTGGTGTTTCTGCGGTGTCCACGCCGTGCGTGAGGGGTCCTGGATGGATGGATGAAATGCACGAAAGACTCACCTTGTTCCTCAAGGCCCGCAGCAGATCTTGCACGCTCTTTCCGTCGTATTTGCGGAATTTGCCCAAGTTTTCGATAAAGACCTTGTCGAGCCTTGCATGCCAGTCGTGTCCCACGATATCAAATGCACCCGTCTCAAGCACAACAAGAGTATGGTCCCGAGGGTCTCGACACATGATTTCAAAGCGATCAGATGCGTCTTGGAGGAAATTTAGTCGGCGCGCTGGATCCCAAAAGAAGGGATGTACGAGACAGGATGTAGTATCGGGTCTGTAGAAGGTGAACCACAGGAAAGACTCGAGTCAGAAGCAATGGCGAATGAAAGGGCGAGTCCAACTTGCCGGCGAGAAGCCTCCGGATCAAGCATCCTTCCTATCAGGTCAACAGCTTCTGATCCCTCCTCCCCAAACCTCTCTAACCCATCCAAGTTTTTTACGTTTTTGATGATATTCACCTCCCGTTCGAATTTGCCCCCAAAGGGATGTGACCCATTCGTGAGGACGTAGTAGAATAGACACCCCAATGCGAAAAGATCAATAGCTTTCGTTAGACGCGCCGTTGATCTGGGCGTGGATGAGCCCCCATTGACCACGGTACCTGTGCTGTCTGTGGATGATTGTGATCCGTCATCATTCAGTGAATCATCGAGTTTCACATCGCCACGTAGAAGCTCGGGGGCTCTCCAACCCACAGTACCAGCAGCCTGTGCACCCTGTGCGGTCGGCAAAAAGCTCGTCTGATCGACTTCAAGCTTTTTACAAAGCCCAAAATCAGATATCAACATTCTCCTCCTACCATCCTTCCCAGTCGCACCGTTTTTGGGACCCGAGATGAGGATATTGTGAGGTTTGATGTCACGATGTATGATTTTGAGCGAGTGGAGATGGCGTAAGCCTGAAGTGATCTGCCGAAGCGCTCGTTTGGGATCAAAGGTCGCAACGATTTCCTGGTGTTGATCTGGGGACTCAATCACATCCGCGAGCGAGGCGGGACACAGTTCGAGAGCGATATAAAGGAAGTTGCCTTGAGGTTCTTGGTAGTAGTACCGGATGACGTTGGGGTGGTCGTCTGATTCCTGCAAAAGGCTGACTTCGCGAGCAGCAAGCGTGACAAAGTCCTGAAGGAGGCGTTTGACGGCCACTGCACGCCCTTGGAGAGAGCCTTGGTACACCACTGTTCCATGTGATCCGAATCCTGGAGAACATGCACCGGTCAGCGGCTCCGAACCGATTAAACCCGCCAGAAAAGAATGAAGATAGCCAGACTCACCAAGAACCGTATCAGATACGACGAGAGAAGGTGCGGTGGGCTGGGGTGTCGCCTGAATAACCAACATTGCCGAACCAGGATGCTTGGGCTTTTCCTCGCCACCGTCCTCTTTTGAACCCACAACGCCCTCAGGGTCCTTCTCTCCTTCGTCTTCATCAACAGCGCCGGAAGCTAAGGAATTATTTCCCTTTCCCTTCCTCCCTCTTCGCCGTCTGTGAGGCTTCCGTTTTTTTGGTGTTGCATCAGCGGTGTCACCTTCCCGTTCGCTCTCCTCGATGTCGTCGAAGGTAAGTACCCCAGGTGAATCTAGGATCTCCTTCGAGAATGTGGGCGAGTTTGTCAATTGATTTACAGGATCTGGTGAAATAGGTATAGGGGTGAACGAAGATGTCCCGACGTCTAACGGTAATGACGGTAGAGGGATCGTCATATCATGACTTTCCTCGTCAAGTACCGATAGCGGCACCGATGACACTTCCATAGCGGAGGGTTGAGATGTTATGGAGGATGGAATTGATGTGCTCTGAGTCTTGGGTGTGAGGCGAGGGGTCCATGGGTACAGTTTGTAAAGGGGGAGTATATCTCTGAATAGCCTGGTCGAACCAAAGACTATCGTCAGAAGGACGATACCAAAGGCGGCGGACGTTTTGAAACTTTCCCCCATGACATTCGCAACAGACCTCCACGAAGGTATGGCGGTAAATAGATTATCAGTGGTATCAAGGATATCTGGAAGGGATTCTGCTGAACCGATGACATTGTTTCGGGCCAAGTCGATCTCGGGTGGGAGCTCAGCGGAAGGGACACCAGGGAGCTGTCTCGAATTGAGGGAGGACGCATCCAAAGGACGTTTTCCAGTCAGACACCGCGTGTCAAAGGGTGATTCAGCACACAGCTCTCTGAGCTTGCGAAGCTTTGTAATAGCATCGACTCTATCCGGAAGGTCTGTGCGGGGAATATCAGAGGGTGGCGGGTCAATAGCACGGGAGTTGATGCTGTATTCGGTGTCCCCAAAAGCAATCAGTGGGAAGTGATCATTACCCATGACGAACAGTGAACCTGTTTCCTCTACGAGACCAACGTAGGCCATGTCTGGATCATATATTGACGCCGAAGAGGACTTGTCAAAGCCCTGGAGAACATCTGAGATTGGCGGACGAGGCTGCATGAGCACAAAAGGCTCCGACCGTCTAGAACTTGAGAGAACATCGAAGACTGCTACGCTACAAGGAGGGTTAGGGCAATCAGGGACAAACGTCGTAATGCACCAAAAAAGGGATGGCTTACATCGGACTGTCAAATGCTAGAGCCCACAAAATTTGAGAATCTCGACGCATATATGGTACTGAATCGCTGTCTCGTGCTTTGAATGACATGATTTGACCGTTGGGTAGGGATTCGATGTAGATGTTATCTGGAGTGCGCCGGTAGGCCGCCTGGACAGCATTGTCCTGCATGTTGGGGCCATAGGAGGAGAAAGAGAGATTGTGGACTGGTAGCCTACGTCCAGATGGGGAGCGATTGTATATGGCGACGTGATAATCTTTTCGACCATGTTTTGGATTTTAACTATATGAACCGTTAAATTGAAGGGCTCACCTGTGCGACCGACGAAGACCTCTGTGGGGATAGGTTCATCATTCTTTGACGTATTATCCTCAAGTTCATCCAAGTCGATCTCGTCCTTCTGAGTGAGGTCTTCAAAAGGGTTCCAGGGACACTCGGCGTTAATCGTCTTGACCTTGCCGGTTTCTAGTTCGATGGACAAGAGTGAGGTCTCTTTCTTGCCAACGAACACACGTTCGTCATCTTCTCTGTCGAATTTAAAGGGGGACATTTCGACGAGCTGCGACATGGATACGGAGAGGGGTTGCAACGGACTGGTAGGGGTTACCATGACATATATGTCACCGCTCTGGGGCTCGATGATGTAGAGCTCCTGGTGAGCGTCGTCGTCGTCAGTCAGGTCGTAGTCAATGGTAGCGTGCTTAGTGCGGACGAGAGGAGCGAGACTGGAAGGGATGTCGTTGGCTGCGGCGGACATGGACCATAGCTGTTGACCGGATGTGCGATTGACGGCGTGGAAGCTGCCGTCAATGGATGCGACGAGGACAATGTCGATGAGCTTTATGTCTTCAGCATTGTCGCTGCCAGTGCGTTTCGAAGGCGCGCGTGCCCAGGCACGGGCGCCATTGAGCAACCTGGGATGTTGGGTGGAGAGCAGGTCATGATGGAGGGCAACAGTGTGAGCAAAGACGATGGCAAGGAAGAATAAGAAGAAGAAAAGGCAGAAGAAGATCGGACGCATCGGTCAAGAAACGTCCATGGATGTCGATGAGGTGAAATGGCAGAAAAGCGGCGCTGACAACCAGAAACGCACTCACAGCGGTTGCGCTGACACCGCACTCGGCAACGCCCAGGGCCAAATGATCCCTACTCCATCCGACTACTACTACTACAGTAACATTAGAAAATGCCAGACATCCCAGTCGGTTCGCAGATATTCGACCTTGCTTTTCATCCTTCCAACACAACCGTATACACTGGCCTCCTCAATGGCTCGGTAAAGGCGTTCCGATACGACGAACAGGGTCAGCACCACCAGACTTTCTCACTCCGACCCTCCAAGCGTTCTTGTCGGTGTCTCGCTACCAACCAAGACGGCTCCCATCTCTTTGCTGCAGGAAAGGCCAAGTCCATCTTGTACGTTTGTCCCCCTTGATCAGGTGTTTCCAATCCCGACACACCTAGCACCATCGACACTTCCACAGGCACAATATTTGACACTCGCAAAGATGCGCACGAGTAAGTGCCTTATCGCACCTCCCGGCCACCCCTTGACATCGTCAGTGGCTGAGTAGCTCACCTGTGAATCGCATGAAACATCTCCTCCCCAACATGTTTTGCACTGGCGATGACGACGGTGTGATCCAGGTCTGTCTCCTTCCACATGAGCGACTCCCGCCCATAGACATGTGCTGTCCTAGCTTTGGGACCCGCGAAGCTTACAAGAAATACGTCGGTATACCCACCATTTTGATTTCATCTCCGACTTTTTATGGCTCGGCGACAAGAAACAGCTCGTATCCACAAGGTAGTTATTCAGCCCGTAGCAACTGTTGTCTCTCGATTTTTCACTTATTTTTGACCCCTTCTCCCAACTCAAAGCGCAGATGGCACACTGTCAGTTATTGATGTACGCGGAGGGGAATTGGAGCCGCTTGCCCGGTCCGAGGATCAGGAGGACGAGTTGCTATCTATCGTTGCTATAAGGAAGTAAGTCCCTCTTTCCATTGCTGTGTTGGAATCGTAGACTTCCGTTTTGGGACCTGCAGTGGGACAAAGGTTGTCGTTGGTACACAATTGGGAATCCTTTCGATATTCAATCGCAGTCAAGGATGGGGTGACTGTGTCGACAGAGTTCCCGGGTAGGTCATCCGACCAGTCTCTATCATAGATGTCTCTCATCACAACTTGTGTAGACACCCACAATCCATTGATGCACTCTGTGCCTTACCGTTCTCATACCCCTCTTCCCACTCCACTGTTCTTACAGGATCGTCAGATGGTCTTCTACGTGCTGTACAGCTATTTCCTACCAAACTCCTCGGTGTCGTTGCCGATCACGGGTCGTTCCCCATCGAAAGGATCGTAGTCGACCAAAACGGTGAAGGAAGATGGGTAGGCAGTGCAGGACATGAAGATACACTCAAGATGACAGATCTCAAGGATATTTTTGAGGATGAAGATGCCGATGACGACCAAGAGCTCGACGCTCCCGCTTCCGCTGACGAAGAAGTTCGTCAAGATAAGGATGACAGTGGCAATGGAGACCAGACACACTTCGACAGCACTCGTGGGGCTCTGGAAGCTGAGCCAGGAGATGACTCACATGACTCTGACTCTGATGCGCCTAAGAAGAAAAGGAAAAGAAAAGGGGACAAGGATTCGTTGGCGGGAAATAAAAAGAAAGGGCGAAATGAGATTGATGCTGAACCATCCTTTTTCTCTGGCTTATAGGGATGACTTTGAACAGCAGATTAAAATTTCATGCGCTCCTCACTAGTTGGCGTCATATACCGTGCTACCCATACAAAGCAGACTCCGCAACTTTCTTAAGGTGTTCCCAGTCTTAATCCCTATTTGCATTGGATGGTTTTCGCTAGACCTCAGATGTCATTCAAAGTCATGGTACATGAAGACAACTCACGGAACCATTCTTCTTGGACGAGACCTCGCGCAGTATTGCGTACAGAACCACGCGTACCTCTATGTTGGAAAACTGACACCGTATTGGCGGCTTAGCACTCCAAGTTATCATCGACAGTCCTCGAACTAGCTGGATCATCCACTCCAGGTGGGTCTAACCAGCTTGTAGGCTCTGTCTGGTGCCTTCCCAACCGCGGATGCAAATGTCGGGCACAATTATGCGCTTCAACCACAAGCCTCCCGGCCATTGACAAAGCCAGCAGGGAAGATATGGGGACGATGCTTCCATTGATTTCCCGATATTTGCGGAGATCAGTGGAAACCCCATGAAACAGTGGGATGGATTTGCAGCAGAAGTCAACATGGTGTGTGAGTCTTTCTCAGGTCATCTATGCATATATGTTCTTGCAGTCTCTGGGCCCCATCACAAGAGATTCGCTGGACTGAAAGTCAAGCTTCATTTCCGTGCCGGACTTGGCCGATTGGCCTGCAACAAAGCAACATCTACGTATCTGGACAGTCACCTTATTTTTGTTCCCCCAAGCAGACGCGCTATCAGCGACTGAGGCGCGTGGAAAACATCGGAGCCGGAGCCGCTGATGCTGTCCGAGGATCAAGAGCTGGAGAACGAATCATCAAGTTAGTACAATGGGCTCGCAAAAATCCCATCTTCAGGGCACAATGGTTGTGACTGGCAGGAGGGCTGCAAATAGAGTTTCTAGACAAGGTAGACAAAGAGAGATATGTCAATCCCATTTCCCCACGTTCCCACTGATGGTTGCATGGA
The DNA here is from genome assembly GCA_038092915.1 of Boletus pseudopeckii. Classification (NCBI taxonomy): domain Eukaryota; kingdom Fungi; phylum Basidiomycota; class Agaricomycetes; order Boletales; family Boletaceae; genus Boletus; species Boletus pseudopeckii. Next base: position 41,381 of record JBBPRH010000073.1, read on the forward strand.
CACCCACAGTGCAATGATGCACCTTACGCCATACCGTCATCACGTCCCTCTATTCGGACGAAAGAGGAAGATCTTGGCGCCAGATAGGACGAGCTTCTTCGGACTGGTTCATTGTACAAACGCCTTGTGAGGATTGTAGACCAAGGCTTATTTTTCCGTCGAAAGGGTCGCGGCACACAGAGGTTGAATGAGGAAGTACAAAAGCCATATGCTTGACGGAAAGCCACGCTAGTTCTGACGGACATATAGCACGCTTGAAGAGGTTGTAATTCGAGTGAAAATGACCAAATGACGACGTTACAACAGTCAATTGACCAGCCCGGATGGGAAGCCCAGAGGTGAGACGGAAAAAGTCAGGACCAGGCACGACCAAATCGCGCAATAACCCACACATTGTCTGTGATGCATGTGATATGGAGGCTGAGCAAGGGGAGAAATCAGACAAGTCTGATGCGCCCAAGAGGGGAAAGAAAACAAATGGGGCCCAGCGGCGGGAAAGAATAAGTTGACGCCTATTGGTCTTATCCCAAGAAGCGTATATTTCTTTTTTTTTCGTAATACGAGCTTGCGTTGAAAACTATTGCGCGATAAAGGGAAGTCCCCTGCTCTAGCCATGGATATCCGAGGGGGATACTTGCACCCGACAGGGACCACAAGGGTGAGAGGTGCAGCAAGGGGTGGCCTGGGATGATTGTTTTCCGTGCTTTCCACGCCAGGGTGCCCCTGTCAGCAGGTTATGATTAATAGAGATTCCGCATCATCGCAACGAAGATCAGATCCGAAATGGGCTTGCTAGACCCCGGGCACAGCGAGAACCATTCCAGCCTTTTCCTGGCGGCCGAGCGGTATAATTAATATAATGTGGGGACTGGAACTGAACTTACTTTTGGTGTGTGCGGAGTTGGAGAACAACTCAAAATCGCCCTTCGTGATGGCGAAGTTTGCCAGTCAACCCGTGGCTGTACCCAAGACTAATCGAGTTAGGCTCGGATCTTAGACGTCTTAGACTCCCTGTTCAACTAGCACTGCCGACTGTAACACCACCGTAGCTCTACTGCGGACAATTGATTAATCCCGAAGCCTTCCAACTTCATCATGCTATCACGAAACACAGTCGCATCTCTTCGCTGCGCCCGTGGCACCAGTAAATATAGTGTCCGAAACTTATCGGCAAGAGCCTCTACTATTCTCGACGCGTTGGACATACCCTTCACGACAGAGGTCCCAGGAGTGTACGACGGAAGATGGGGAGGAAGCGGTGACATTCTTGAGAGCGTCTGTCCAACCACCGGTGAAGTCTTGGCACGTGTCCAGTCAGTACGTCCTCTTTCATTCCATTATCACCGCCGCCAGGCTGATTCCGGAGTAGGCATCACCACCCGAGCTGCGCGAAGCCCTGGACAAGTCCAGAGAAGCATATACATTTCTCAGGAAGTTACCCGCTCCGCAGCGTGGAGATGTGCTGAGACAGCTCCGAGAAGCGCTCGCGGCCAAGGTCAGACGCGTTAACCGTTTACATCCCGTTGCTCACCGTTTGGGTTCTGTTAGCGGGATGCACTTGGTGCACTTGTATCCCTCGAGATGGGTAAGATCAAGACAGAAGGTATCGGTGAAGTACAAGAATTCGTGGATATTGTACGGTGGAACATACTGCTCAGGTGCACACTTTGCTGAATCATTCGGTTATGTAGTGTGATTATGCTGTCGGCTTGTCGCGGATGATGAATGGCAGGGTCGTGGCGTCAGAGCGCCCTGGTCACTCCATTCTGGAAGGTTAGCTCAGTCTCAGTAGACTTTCTTCTTTGATAGCTTCGTTTTTGTTGACCTTCTTTCACATATAGTGCCAAATCCTCTCGGTGTCGTCGGTGTCTTGACAGCATTCAACTTCCCTGTCGCAGTCTACGGATGGTGCGTATTTGGAGCTATCTCCTTGCCCCTTGCAAGTACAGTCGGATCTTACCACCGCCTCCGCTCAGGAATTTCTCGTTGTCTTTTGCAGCTGGAAATGCAAATGTTTGGAAGCCTTCGCCTACTACTTCCCTGTGTGCTATCGCGGTGACAAAGATAATTGCCGACGTATTAGAACGCAATGGGATCCCAGGCGCTGCATCTACCCTTGTTACCGGAGGCAAGGACCTTGGTGAGGCTATTGTCAATGATGCGGACATCCCATTAGGTTAGGTGTTCATGGCCCGTCTCCTTAATACTTACCATATCTTTTCTAGTGTCATTCACTGGCAGCGAAGCTGTTGGCCGTGTGGTCGGCAGGGCTGTCCAGTCTCGTTTTGGAAAAACGATCTTGGAGTTGGGAGGAAACAATGGTATGGCTTTTGGGTGTCTCATGACTGACCCGAGATACCTGGTTTCTCCTTTTGGCTTACAATCATCAAATAGCTTCAATCATCATGCCTGATGCGGATTTATCCATGGCTGTACCCGCGCTCTTTTTTGGCGCCGTGGGCACTGCAGGGCAACGGTGCACATCGACAAGGAGACTGTTTCTTCACCGCGATATCGCCCCACGTTTCCTCGATGCACTCCAGAAACTTTATGCTTCTGTGCGGGTTGGAGATCCGCTCGTTGGAGGCACGCTGCTTGGTCCCTTGCATACTAGCACCGCAGTCGGGACTTATTCCAATGCTGTTGAAAGACTCCGAGAGAACGGTGCTCAGATATTGACAGGTGGACAGCGATATGACCAGGATGGTCTTCGCCAGGGGAACTTTGTACAACCTACAATTGCGATTCCTAAATCCGTGAATCCCACTGACACCATTTGGAGCACGGAAACATTTGCACCTATATTGAATGTTGGTGTTTTCGACGAACTTGAAGAGGCAATTGGCTGGAACAACGGCGTTCCGCAAGGGCTTTCCAGTAGCCTGTGGACGCGGGATATGCGGAATGTTGGGAAATGGATTGGTCCAGAAGGTTCCGACACTGGAATCGTCAATGTTTGTTCCCGATTGACTATGGGGGTGTGCTTTTTTGACTCTTGTATTTAGGTCAATGTTGGCACTAGTGGAGCCGAGATTGGTGCTGCGTTTGGAGGCAACAAGGTCAGTAGTTTGACCTGCGGGCAATTGAATGTCATCCTCACCCTCCAATGATTATCTCTCGCAGAGCACCGGCTGGTAAGTTCAACAGCCCAATTAATCGTGGACTGAGGTTCACGGTCTGTTCAGGGGCCGCGAGTCGGGCGGTGATGCTTGGAAACAATACGTGCGCTGGAGTGCATGCACTATAAACTTTTCGGATGCTGCGCCGCTGGCTCAGGGCGTCGATTTTTCGGCATGACGGTAGGGCAATGCCGTCGTGTCCGAACACTGAACAGCTGTACAAAGCACGAGCGCGCATCGGAAATGACTCCATTCTTGTCAATGAACATTAGTTCACATCACGACGACGAGAGTTATGAGCCGATGGGTTTAGATCCATGTACGGGAAATACCCAATCCTGCGCCTGTACAAATACAAGAATAGCGGTGGAAAGTGCGAATGAGTGACCGTGAGCGATCAGTGTCGTGAGTGATATATAAACGTGAGAAGTTGTCCATTTTCAGCCTTGTACCGACAATCCAGGATCTTGCCCAACTTTGCAACGACTTTCCCCAGTGCCTGTCAAACAGGGTGTCAGGAGATCCAACACGAGGGGGGAGGGGGCCATGAGTATGTTGGCATGTCATCCCGCCCAGGGGGTTTCTGATGCCTGGTTAATTCGGAGGCTGTGTCCCAGTGAATGCGGCATCGCTAAGGCGAAGGCAGTCAGTCCTTGTACAATGCCGATTATAAGAGCGTTTACTGATTATCCTTACAGGAGTTTTAACTCCACCCCTACCGTTATTATCCTCCTCAACATCTCCGCAGTCCTGTAGTTTCTTCGCGCTTGGCTGTACCCTCCGTTGCCAGTGCCGAGTTTGCAACTAAAAGGTTGCGAATCCGATCGTCCAGATTCAGCGCCGCCGATGCAGATACCTGACGACCTTCCCTGGCCCGAGTTGGGCAATGTCTCGAGAGGTGCTACCCGTGGTAATCAAGGTCAGAAGGGTGCATCAGGGCCTCCTGACCAGGAAGGTCGCTGCGTGTTGCAGCTACGAGTGCAGCCCGGCGTGCTCTCCGTCAAGCTGAATCGACGCTCCAGCGAATGGTATCGCACGCTCGACAACGAGGTAAATCGTGCCCTCAAACTCACCAAAACATACTGGAGAAAAGCACGGAGACGCCAAGACTAGTCAGTAACGAGCACCTTCCCTCGTGGTTCCTGTCATTGACATGAATGTGCTTCCTTCGTTATCCAACGTACAGTGATGCTCGTGCCGACCAGGACCATATGGAGCTGCACGAATGGCTGCAGCAGCTCAAAGATAAAACCATGTCCCATCTCGAGGTACTCATGCAAAAAGGCGACATCCAAGGCCCTCCATATGTCATGCCCGATGATATCGAATTAACTTTTCTCCGAAAATTCATCGAGCGACATAATGCGGGCATCCCTCACAATCCTCGCCTTCGCCACCTCGGGCCGAGTGCGCAGCCTTCGCATATAGAAGAGTCCATGGAAATGTCCACGCCTGAATTATCTGACCCAGGATACCCTCCCCCTGGCTTAGTCGACCAGATGGCACGCCTACAGCCAGGTATGCAAAACTTCCTCCCCGTCCTCCTGGATCTAGTGAACCAAAAAAATTCGTCGTCCAGAGAACGCTTCCGGTGTCTCAAGCCCGAACTATGCACATTCGCCGGGGACATCCCACCGTCCTCATCTCATCAGACCCCCATCGTCGCCTTCTACAGCGACGTATGAGCAGTTGATACAAGAGGCTCGAGCATCAGGTCAGAGGATATTTGACACATCGAATGGCGTAGTACCGAGGTTTGATTGTACTACAAGGCCAATTCCTACAGGATGCCAGAACCACACTGTCCCGGGCGCAGTCGCAGACCCAAGACGCGTTTCAGCGGTATACCGCATGTCTGGAAGCCGAAGCTCGTGCGAGGCGAGAGGTAGCCCTTGCCGAGCAACATCGTGATGAATTGAGTAAGTGTTAGGGCGCAAGGGCGCGAGAATAGTTTCACTAAACGGCTTAATCAGTGTCTGCGTTACTCTCACGAACACAGACAACGGTCGGTACGTAATATGGGTATCAAATCCCTTTTTCCGCGGTTCTCACAAGGTCGCGACAAAGAATATCCACGTCATTCATCCTTGCCTCATGAGGATGTTGGGAATTCCCAACATACACAACATCCGCAACACAATCAGCAAGACGTAAGATCAGGCATTCATCGGATGAGATGGACCGGTTAACTCTATGACTTGGCAGTATTCGTCACATCATCTTGCGGAGCGCAGGCCTTCGGTTGACATGATGACCCACAACAGCCCTAGGTCGCTCGATTGGCGGCAACCGGATGTGTCGAACTCATATACTAGTGCACTGGAGGCCATTCCTCAGTCCGAGGTAGGGAAATTTCTGTGCCTGTCTCCTTGGACCTAAATTTACTGAGTAGATGCGATCATCAAGCGACTCCTTCAAGCCCGAGCGCAAGCACTCGCGCAGCTGGGAGCAGGGTGGTCGGGTTGATATCCACAGTATGTATCCGCGTTGTCATGGACTGGGGGATAATGTGACTTTTTGAGGTACTCCAGTTCTTCAAGATGTCACGGGTTTACCACCGCGAAAACGTATACATCACATGGTCGATCCAGGTGGTCACAGTGCCTCCCTGATATCCCAGACGTTGGCACTGCCTCTATAGTTTTTATTTTGTGTGCGCTGGCCGCCCCTCGGTATTCATAATTATGCCCGGGGAGGCTCTGATATTCAAAGCCTTGATACGGGAGATATTGGATACCGCTTTGTCGCTTCGCGCAGCTTCGTAATATCGCTCTCTATTTCATATGCATGGTCGCTTTAATTGCACAACCACGGACAACCATTCGCTGACTGCATCTGTCGGTCTTACCGGCGTCGCTATTCACTGCTTTGCTTGCTTGTGTTATCAGCCTGTATCAGAACCGCTGTATCCCCCCGCTGCTTTTTTATATTCCGAGGTTCGCATCAATCCACTATCCTACCTTGTGAAAATCATCGGATAACGCGAACTGCATTAGGTTCGACCCGTGTTCGCTAGGCCATTGTATGGAAGCCTGGGACGAAATGTTGTCGAAATATCACGGTGACATACCCTCCATGGAGCGGGTTTCATGGCGGCCACATTTGCCTATCCAATGTTGATTATTCTGGTGGGACCGGGCGTAACCTTGACTCGCATGATTACCGTGCATATTCCCACCAGATATCCGAACTGATGGGCAAAGCGCAGCCGGGAGGGTCGAGGATGACCCGGTTATGCTATGTGTCTTTGTGTCTTAGTCTCCGTCCGTCGCTCGGCTGTGTTACATAATAGTACAATGTCTATGGTAGCGTGGGTGTTCCCCGAGCGCTCTGGGGGGGGGCAACGCCGAAGAAAAAAAATGCAAGTTGAACCTGTTCGGTCACCAACCAAGTACTCAACCTCCTCGTGAACCTCTCCCTCACCAACCAATGTCCCCACCGTCCTCTGGTCTACTTCCCGGTTATGATAGATGCGTGCACTACGCTTTGACCGGGTGGTCTCTTGCCGAACCTTCCCAACTCTCTTTGTGCGCGATCACTAGGACCCGTTGAACGCTTTGTCCCAATGTCCGCCCTGTGGTGCTCATGATTATGGTACACGCTTGGACAATAGGGCCCTGTGGCTCCAGTGGTCGGGATAATCGCGTGCCGCCCACGTGTAAACCGCATCTCATCTGTTAAAAGGCGTTTGTCGTGCCCGTCACAGATACATTATCCATCTTATCCTCTTCACTCCCGAAACGACCCGTGGTCCAAATCCTTGTCTCCGAGTCTGCACCTTGGAAACGTCCTTCTGCTTGCCGTGGTTCCGAGAACACACGTCCTGAACACGATGAGTGCGTTACCGTCGCGTCATCCAAAGTATCGTAGTGAGTTTGCCTGATCAAATCAAAGGGAAATCAAGGACTGATCATCACAAAAGCGAAGCTGTGTCGTAACTTCGCCAACGGAGACTGCCCCTTTGGTCAAAAGTGCAGTTTCCTCCATGCGCCCGCGTCGGGAATCAAACCCTCTTTGCTTGCACGACAACTCTTCAATTGGAACGCACTTCTGCCGCAACTACTCGCGCTATCTCACCAGCAAGGAATTCAAAAAAAGATGCCACGGCGATCGCCACCGCGGTTCCAGGGACCACAGCTCGTCGACGAGGACCCATCACCACCAACTTCTCTCCTACTCTCTACATCTGACTGTTCCTCTACGGAACAGATGCCAGAGACTGGGCGATTCAGCGGACGAAAGAAATACCCGTGTAGACATTTCATTCGGACAGGAGGCTGGTGTCCGGCCGGAGCAGAATGCAGATTGTAAGTCCCCTCGTATATGCCACTGTGGGGGATTTAATTTATCATCGTTAGTCACCATGACGTGGCTGCATTGCCTTCCGCAGCTGTTCGGAAGGCGGAACATCCACCACGAATCGAAACTGATGCATACGGGGATGGAGGCCGAACCATCAGTGGTGGCGTTCTGATGGGTATACAGCTACCATCTCCGCGTATCATCCGTCATGAGCATTCGGAACCTCCCCGATGCACTGGAGGTGAGTTGGTGCAACCACGTTCGTCCTCCCGTCACACCTACAAGAGTGTCACCATTCTCAATAACCTTTTAGACCAACCCATGTATTGGCCCAACTACACTTGGCAACCGTATCAGCCATTTTATGCTACTGTGCCCGCACCGATTGCTGTGCCTATTCCCGTCACTGCAGCCCCATCTGAGGTCGTGCAGCACTGTATTTATCCCCCGCCCCAACCGCAAGCACAAACTGTACCGCCAAGTGAAACCCAGACTAGCCTTCCTTTAGGGGCGTATGAAGTAAACGGAACAACGTACTTTCCAACATCCACGCCTTCCGTTCCTGCCCCTGCTCCGGTGACCTATTCAGTTCCTGTCCACTCAGCGTCATATCATCATCTGATGGCTCACGCATACCCGTACTATGCACCTCCTACTCTGCCTGTAAGTTGCGATATTCGAAACCAAACAACGGGTGTTCGTCCGCAGACTTCCTTTGATCCTTTTGCCTCGGACCCTATGATGACGAGCGAACTGCCTGTCATTCCCCGACTCGAGGACTATCAAATATCGCCTGTCCAACATGAGGTTCTTCCACTCCCACCGTCCGTGCTGACTGGCGATCTGGCGCTGACGACCACCAAAGACAAGCTAGAACACGAATTCCCTTATCGACCTCCGACACACCAGCGGGTAGGCCACGCGCGTCGCATCAGCGTCAACATCAAGAAACAAGATCGCGCCAGCAATGGCTGATTGCTAATGTCAGAAGGCACGTCCTGCATCATCTCTTGGCGAGTCCATGTCCTCCTTGGGTCAATTTCTTCTTGGTTTCCAAGCGAAAGTTGGAGCGTTGTATGTGTATGTTATCCTTCAATTTTTTTTCTCTCTGCATCCTATGGTGTTTTATATTCAGCCATATTACAATACACATGTTTCTCCAAACCTCATAACCGCATCCACGATTTTTTCTTTTAATCATTATGTACCACGCGATCATCGTCATCTTTCTTTCAACAAGGGACCATTTTTATCTGTCTTGTTTCATCATACATCCTGCCTGTAGGTCATACACTTGTTACGAATATGATGTCGCGTATTTTTCAATCATTCTACCTCTAGCACTAGTGCTGCAGCGCACAAGCTGGATCGATATCGGTCCTTGCTTCGGACCCGCATCCACATTTCTGAATTCATACCATCCGATCATATCATGCACACTTGACACAATGCATCTATCTGAACTTTCAAAATATCATCTCAAGTTCATTAATGAACCCGCGCGGAGACCCCAAGGCCTCCTCGCCGAGACATTCCTGCCCCCTCAAAAATTCGAGTTCAATGAAAAAATAGAAGCTTCCAAACCTTGACTTAGGATTCAAGAAGCTGATGATCACAAGGTCGGTATAGGAGTAAAAAGGGAACAAGTAAAAAAAAATGCCATGTTTGTGTGATACATTACAAGAAAAAAATGCCGGATGCGTAAATAAATAAATATGGATGGAAGACAAAGTCCCAAAGATACCGATACCCAATCAAAAGAAAGAAAAATAGGGGGTCCTTTAAGGATAAAGCATAAAGTTCTCCATGCCAACTAACCTTGTCATTATGTGCAGCGGAGTTTGGGCGGCTCCGTCGCACCGTGGCTTTGGCTCTCACGGGCCCGGCCGTGCCCACTGAGTCCAGGAAAAATTAGGGTCGAAAAAGAACGGAATGCGCCTCACGCAAACAGCTCGGCGCCTTCGATTCCATACGAGAAATCCAAGACCACGATCTTTTGGTCGTGTGAGGTACTGACGAAAGGGATAAAGTCAGCCTTACGTCCGCAGGCGGCCCCGGGCCGGTTCCGGAAGCAAACCTTACCTGACGATCTTCCCAACGTCAAACTTGACATCGAAAATATGACTGGCGTGGAGGTTCCTGAACTCTCGAACCAATCGGCCGACGCCTTTGGTTTTTCGGGAATGTGGCTCCGCCCCAGGCTGGGAGACACTGTTCTCTACTGCTTCCCCATGCCATTCCCAGACTCTGACACTCTTGTCGTAGCTTGTACTCACGATATAACCAGTCTTCGGGTCGAAACAAAGAGCCCTGACAAGCAAGGTGTGTCCCGCAAACGTGTGTAGGCATTCACCAGTCGAGGCACGCCACAATCTGATCGTGCAGTCGTTCGATCCGCTCAGGATAAGACCGTCCTGTAACACCAATGAGCAAATGTAATACCGCTGGTAGATGCAGATACCTGCCTTGAACTCGATACAAGCCAATCCCTTCTCGTGCCCTTCAAACACCCGGATACATTTACCTGTTTCAACGTCCCAGAGCATCATCTTCCCATCGCCGCTTGCACTAACAACTCGGCCGTTCTCCAGCCCAACGGCATTCACCGGGCCCTCGTGTCCACGCAAGACCGTGTGGAGAGTCAACGTCTTCCGGTCATAAACATGCATTAAAGCATCCTTGGAACTATGTCGAATATGAATACTGCAAGCCCGACAATTGCGGAAAGAACTTACCATGAGACGATCCACTTCTCATCCATTCTCAAGTCCAGTACACCTCCCGAGTGCCCTCGGAGAACTTTACGTTTCTTCGCAGATATCTTCCTGGGTGGACCAAAGCTCCCAGTGACCGCAGTTGCATATGACTCTCTCCATTTTCCTGGCCTACTACCGCCAGCATAGGAGACCCTGCTTATCTCGCCAGGTCCTACAGGTGTGGAAACGAGATCCCAGACACACACACTGCAATCACTGCTTCCGCTGACCATGAAGCCACGGCAGACCCCGTTGCTTCCTAGATCCCAGTCACGCTCAAATTTGAGACACAGTACACTGCCCGTGTGGCCTTCGAAGGAAGCAACACACTTGCCAGTCTTGATGCACCAAACTTTGATCGTCCGATCTCGTGAACCGGAAATGATACGCGACGAATCAAAGTCAAGGCAGTAAACACTAAGAACAGTCAAGTCAGGACGCAGGCAAGCATTCAATGACCCACCTATCCCTGTGACCATCGATTCTGAGGACCCGGGGTTCGCCCTCGGGATCCCGCCACCGCTGTTCAAGAATTGATCGACCACGGTATAGCCTACGCCAATCGAGGGTGAGAGGGGCATGTCTTGATATTGGTTGCGGCTCCGATGGTATCATCGCCTCTTGCTTCTCAACTTCGTGCTCATCCCCACCTCCCTCTTCGGAAGGAGCATCCGAATGCTGACCATCCTGCCCTCGGCGTTTCTCGTCAGGGTATATGAACATCCTATTACTAGCACCCTGATGCCCAAGCCTTGCAGTCTCTTTGAGCCTCATATTAGCCCGATCGAAGTTGACAGCCCATCCGCTCGGCTCGTCCCATTGTTCGCCGTCATGTTCGTGTTCAGTGGTAGGCATTGAGAGGCCGTAGATACCTTCGTCCTTGACACCCCGATATCGGCGTCCGAAACCTCCAAAGGAGTCTTTGGTACGGTGACCAAGGTCTGAACTTTGACTGGGGGTGTGATTGGGTACACGAGGAACGCCTTCTCGTGCTTGCCATAGCCCCCACCAGACGCCGTTGTCAAGTGCGAGGGAACGCCATACTCTGCAAGTCGAGGAGACTGCGAGGACGCTGCGTAGTGGTAGGTAGGAAAGAACCTGCAGAAAAAGCTCAGGGGGGAGCCGGGTAAGGGGTGTTGGGATCTTCAGAACTGTTATCAGAAGGTCGTCTCAGCGTTGATCACATGGAGAGCACGGACAATTGATCCTGACCTCCTTCTCCTTCACCCAAGCACTCTGGTTCCTGGGTATAATCATGGACATCCCAATATCCATATCCGCACACGCATGCACCATCTCCCCATCCAGTACATGTACAGCCGACCAACTCACCTTCTTCACCATCGAGTGGATCCAAGGCGCCATAATCTACATCAGTATCCACCTCAAGCGTACCTCGCCTCACGCGTTTGATGCGACGCTTTTCCTTCAGTTTCCGTCCAACACCCATCATGGGTGATGTTTTGCTCCGGACAACAGAGAAGCCGGGCATCGGACTCGATTTGGCACGAACGGCGGGAATCGGCGTGAGCTGTGCATCCTGAGGCATGGAAGAAGGTTGGATACAACCCTTGGCAGGGGAAGCAAGGGACTCCCAAAGGCGGGATATTCCAGGCCTCATACGTCTCGGTTTGCTCATGAGAGGCCCTAAGCCCATGCTAGCATTCATGCTCTGTGCTCGCCCGTTTGCAGTGAAATGGAATGAACCTGCGACAGAAGTTGAATTGGAGCGGAGAAACGGCAATGTCGCAGTGCCACGAATGTGGGAGGAGCGGAATGGATCCGCGTCAGCATCCTCGGCCAACTGGGAGTTGTACTGCTGGAAAGTTGGACTGCTAGGGGGAGAGATCATGGAGAAGTCTGCAGTGGGAGCAGGAGATGGCGGACTCCCAACCACCGAATCGCGTGATAGAGGAGGGGAAGGGGACGACTTGTGTGCAGATAGGATAGTTGATACAGCTATGTTCGTATCAAGAGCAGGCAAACGGGATGGACCAGCCTTTGGCCCGTCATCAGCAAGCTCTGGCTCTGGGGTAGAGTGAGCAGTATAGTACGGCGTAGATATAACGGAGCGAAGATATCTCTGTTCAGAGAAGCCATGTGAAGCGACGCCTTCTTGTGCAAATCCTACAGAGAGCCTTGGTTGTAACAGCACAGTGAGATCAGAGCCCGCTGTCGACGATCCGCGGCTCTCGCGGAGGGTCTCGGTTGATTTGGAAGAGACCCCTGCACGATCGGGCCCCAGGATGGAGGTGAAAGCAAATAGTGTAGGGGATGTCTCCGCCACAGTGGGGTGGTTTTGAACTCGGAACACATCGTCTTCGGCGGGACTTTTGGGCGGAGAAGATGCAGATGTAGCGGCTGTCGCGTAGGACATGGTAGAAGAAGCAGAAGAGGGCACGTCTAATGCCCAGGATGTGTCAAAGTCGAGGTCGAGGGTGAGACAATGTGGGTGAGGCTTGGTGGGGGTGTCGAGGGTGCCAAGGGCAAGCAAGTCGATGTCCAAAGGGGGGTAGAGATTCCGGGAGGGCGGGGATGCGAGACCGCGATGTGGTCTGGGCTCGAAGGGGGATTCTGAGCCAGCGTGGGTGCTGGAGAGTGTCGGGGTGCGTCTTGGGGGTGGAATAGGGCTCAGACTTGTCGCGCGTGGAAAGGGCACGGTCGAGGACGTGGACGTGGAGAACGAGCGAGTTGCTCGATCGTCCAGGGAGACGAGTACGGGTCTGCATGGCGAGTTGTATGGCGGTGTACACGGCGTGGTCGACATGCTGCACGTCCAACATCAGTGACGAGAATTCAAACACCTCGTCCAGACCTACCTCGCACGTGACCAATATCACTTAGAGGGACAACGACAATTCAACATCAGCTTGGACGCCTAGTATATATACGAACATGTCTCTACAACGAGGTCCCTCTCTATGAAAACCGTATTGCTCCTGTGGTCGGATCGGTCAACGTGAACAGCGGCGCATGCGAGATGACCAGGGCGAACAGCGCCATCCTGCGCGAACAGACGTGGTCAGCGTCATGTGGAGGGAAAAAACACCGTTGCACACTCGTCGGTGAACGGAAACAAGCAACATGTGGGTAGAAGCTGTGTCACCACACCACCGAGGGTCGGTCAGGATCCACACAGGAAGGATCCCAAACATGCGTCGGGAATGACGAGCATCCCCAAAACGTGCCGCCGAGACATAACATAACGGTAAATGCAATACGGTGGGGAAGCGCCAGCGAGGCTCGAACACACATATGAAAAGAAACGGTAAATTGTGACGTGCGGTATGGACCTCGGATTAGCAAGATAGAAACAAGGTGGTGGAACAAAAGTCTCAGAAGATATGGTGTTCATGGAAATCCATGATCCGGAGTGGAGCTACGGTGAGGAGAACAGTGCCTAGACACTCACATGAGGGTGGCCCAGGGGGTACTCCCACCTTCCTTGGCGCGCAGTGGGTGCTGGTTCATGACTCCGTTAATGGCAAGAATGAGAACCGGCCATGCGACGTATCTAAAAGTCCATTTGCCCAAAACGAACCGCAGACCGGTTATTTGAGACACGAGGGGTGAGCAAAGATGCCCAGCGACCTACAGCAATGGCATCAACGTACCTATTCCTTGTTACCATCACCATTCCAGCGAAGAACATACCCATCGAGCCCATGGCGTCTACAACGAGAGTTAGTCGCATATTCTGCATCCACCCTCCTGGGATAAAAAGAACATTGAGAAACAGCTCACCGACAGACTCTACTTTCCATGACTTTGGAAGGGTCAGTCTTGTTTCTCGTGAAGAATCTCTCGGGTCATTGAGAGTGTTACTACTCGACATGCTTGTGTACCGTGTGAAGTCGGCAACCTGCAAGGAAATGTTGGCTGCTGAGAGCGTGGGAATCCTGATCTGCCCTTTACTACCAAGTTGCCTCGAGAACTCCTGGGGGACTAACGTTTCTTCCAGCTTTTTTTCGCGTTCGGCTCTTTAGGAAGACCGACTAGTGTTGTCCTCACTAGTCTCGGAGTACATTGACTTCGCCGCGGGTCTTCGTGTCACATACTATCTATTAGTTATCATTATACACCCGCCATTCAGCTGCATGAAGTTCCTGCCTCTCTCCTCGGCTCTCGAGTACTGCAGCAGGTGCGTTTGTAACATTTATCATATGACTAGCAGTGTGCATAGCCCCTCGGTGATTCAATTCTCAGTAGCCTTGCCTTCGATTCCGGTCCGTTGGGTTTTGTTCTCTAGGTCAGCGATTACGGTGAGTTTGCATTACCGTCTGATTTCAATCAGCTGAAATGTAAATGTATTGGCTCCTCTTTCTTTTTTTCAGGCTCGATCTGATTACGTCTATGTTGTCCCCGACACGGTCGAGTGTCAGAAAGGATTTCCAACTTTTCAAGCTCTCGGCGCGAATATCCAACATATAAATCCACTCTGTTACCTCCCTCAGTCGACGAAGGTATCTTCACCTCCTGATCGTTGTCTAAGCAATAAATATCAAGTTCAGCCATCGGGTCGTGAAGTTGAAACACGTGGTTATTCCACCAAATACAAGCCGGTACGATTTGCACCGCACCCATGACAGTCGAAAACGTTTCCGTTCCTGTTGGTGATCGTCCAAGGAACGTTATATTACCTCCCAGTGGGAACAACGACATAAATATGCTGCTTCTCCGGGACTCCGAGAGCATCTCGTAACGATCCTGCTGGAGTCCAATATATGAATAATCCGACCTTGGCGACCATTCTGACCTCGTAACTGTTTGGAAAACTCTCAATACACTGGTGACCTATATATTTTGAAAGATAGACCATGGGATGAAGTGATCTCAAGACTCGCAGGCAACTCCTCTGGACGGTTTCGATCGCATTGGCAGCCTCGTCACTCGTGTACGGCCAACAACCCCTGCCCTAACTCCCTCGTCGCAGATACGACTACCGGAACATAACGTGGTTACCTCGAGTAAACACTAACAGCGTCAACCTGCACAATAGTATGGAACGCACTTTACTGCCACGACCAGTGGCGCGAATTGATGGTTACCCCCCCAACCCTACACGCCTCCTCCATACGTGCAGAACGCGACTGCGATGGGGGCAGCGTGTACACGAGGCGAATACAATGCAAGGAATTGAATACAGGTCCAGAGCGAGGACTGCCTGTTTCTCAACGTCGTCACACCTGTCGGTGCCTAAGGCTTGCCCATCTACGTCTACTCTTGGTCAGTTGACCATTTTATGCTGCTCAAGTGATTCTCGTAGCTGATATAAGAGCGCAGCGGAGGTGGCTTCACAGGTAACGCCGCATTCGACCCGAAGATCGATGGATCATGGTTTGCTTCAAGGGTATCGTTTACGTTAGTAACAACCATCATTTGGCGCCTTTCGGATTCTCCGCATCGCCGAAGATCGCGGAGGCTGGCCAGACACGTTCTTGACATGCATGCTGCCATGAAGGGGACGGTTTCTAGCATTGCCTAATTCGAGGCTAATCTCATTTTCTGAGGTATGAATTCTCCTAGCTTTCAACTATACATGAGATCCTGAAGATCCCCTGGAGAGTCTGTCAGTGCAGGAAATTGTTTACTTAGCTGTATACAAGAATGACGTTCTACTATGTCGGTGTGTACTCGCAAGCTCCTCTGATTCGCAGCACCGTCATGCAACAGCTCAGACACTAAGCTCGAACCAAATTCGGATACATGTTACGTGTTGACATCCACGAATTGGCGTCCCAACCGATGTGGCCGTTGGGTCGAGAGCTCAACATGATCGTTCGAATTCCTCCTGTTCCACTAGTGCGGATCAACTTAATTGATTGGACCAGATCGTTCAATTTGAGCTTCAGGCGGCCCTCACTGCTTCTGCGGCTTAGTTCCGACCTGTGATTGATAACATGACTGTCTTCTTGGATCCCGTCGGACTGCAAAGGTTCCCTTGCTGATTTGAAGCAACAAGGTAATTCATGGTATTACATTGCTTTCCCCGCCCACTGATGGGCTGTTCAGGACGAAGATCAGACGATCGTCAATGGCGAATCTACAATCTATGCGAACGAGAGTGCTTACATGACAGTGATCTCGCAATCACCTTCTTTTCCGGAACGTTGACACTTTCGACGTCCCTAGTCGGAGCAATAACTCGAACATGCCCATGGCCAATGTCGACATCGTTCTTGGACTCTTCCCCTCTCCCTCTGCGCAGTACCTCTATTATCAATGCCACTGCTACTATGTAGCGTGACGCACACATGATCTATCGTCCGGGAATCTCGCGCTGTGGCGAACCCAGACATCAAGTTCCCCGTTGGGGGTACTCCGACAGCATCCCAGTTGTCAGAGCAGAGCAAACCCGCTTCCATTGGCACATTCCACGGTATGTCCCCGTCTTTGCTCTTTTGAAACTAGCTCTTCATCGTCGCGCCGTACTCTGGGCGAGGACAAGTGGCTTGTCATCGGTATTTTGTACGCCATCGCCGATCAAGCGGACGCCTTTCGAGTAGAACGTTTCTGATTACATGGACACTTCATGGGCCAGCCTCATTAGAGGGTATTTCACGTTTGCGCTTCCATACGATGCGGAGTCATTCACCATATGTATATTCCCTCCCGGATAGACTCCGAGCTCGGTCTGCAGATTCCAGGATGGAATCGATACAATCCCGCAGACCCATCGACGCGACCTACCAGGATTGGAATCGGATCTTGCCGTTGTTCCCTTAGGTAGGTACCTGCCGAGTGGAGTACGTCTCACGTTGACTGACAGCACAGACTTACCCCGACTGGATTAGAAGCATGATCTTGGGATGGATTGTGATGCTTTTGACGAACTGCGTACGTGATGAGCGCTCGGTGCAGTGGACGATAGATGCAACACGTTCTTCTGACTTGGAGGCGGGTGTGATAAGTTCATGGCACCACATCGAGGACGAGATCAAGACCGAGGAGTTCGACACCTGACGGTGCCGTTGCATGCCCTTTGATTCATTCCCGAGAACGAACCCAGTAATTGACTGCGAGGAAGAACCTATACCTTACCCAGTTGCACACTATAAGCGACCAGCTTGACCAGCGCTACACGCGTCAAAATCATGGTTTGTAGAAGAACGACACGCGAAGGAAAGAGCTGACTACGAAAGCAAGAACCTCTTCAAATAGTCGATCGTAGCAGCATTCACGTATTCGATGACGCTCTTCTGCCTGTACCCTAACGCCGATTTAAATTTTGCATGAGCCAACGACCGAGGAACACGACAGACATCATTTGAAGCTCACCGTGTCCTTCTCCCTCACAGATCACCAGCTGCGCCTGTCCCCCTTGCTTACCTTGTACGATATTGTACATGGCTACAGCTTCGTGCACCGTCACCCGCGTGTCCGTTTCGCCGTGCGTGATGAACAGAGGGACGCTGATCTTGTCTGCATTGTTCAGGGGCGAGATGCGTTCCAGGAAGGCTCGGATGACAGGGTCCGACTCGTCCCCGTATTCGAGACGTCTGTTTGCACGACGCACGGGGGCCGTGTTCTCAAGGAACGTGACCCAGTTTCCGATACCAAAGTTGGCAACACCGCATTTAAGCTTGGAGGAGTAATGCGTGAGTGTGGCCTTGGACAGAGGCCTGACGGTTAGACGGCGCACGGCAAGATCACGACCGAGCGAACTCACAAAGACCATGTAACCGCCATCTGAGCGCGCGGTGATATGTTAGCGTTCGTGTCAAGCATAGAAGAGAACAAGGATTCACATGAACCACCCATGACGGCAATCCGCGAGGGATCGAGTTCCCCAGACAATTCAGATCCGATGTATTCGATCAATGCGTTGATGTCTCTGCCATTCTCCTCGTGAATAGACAAGGAAAGATGTCAAGACGCTTACTTGACTGCATCCTCGCGCTTCTCAACGTCGTCTGCTGACATGTACTTCCTTCCATAACCCGAACTGCCTCTCACGTTTGGATAAATCACACCAATTTCCAGCTCGTTTAGAAGATAACCATGGGTTGCGCTACGTCTTGTTGTCAGTCGATTGTTATGGAAGACAGGTGTGCCTAAACTCACGTCCTATACTGTACCGTAGCCTGGGACTCAGGGCCACCATGGATACCGATAACAACAGGAACCCTGCTCTTTCCTCCGCTCGGGTGATAATACAAGGCAGGAACCTCCAGCCCGTCAAAGCTTCTGAACCTGATCAGCCTTGGCGCGACAGCTTTGGCCACTTCGGGTGCTGCCGCCTGAACGTATGGTGTCATCTCGACGTCCACGTATGCATTACCATCGGTGGTATACTTGAGAGTCTGCAGGTCCAGGGTTGCCCTTCGGACGAACCCACGGGACCGATAGGAGGCAAGACGAAGTGCAATCTCGTAGGGATGTCCGTTTCGCCCATTGTGCGAGCAGGCGATCCATCCGCCTTCCCATCCAAGCTTGACCTCGACCACCGTGTTTTTATTTGGGCCGCTGAGAGGCATAGCATACAGAGTGCTCCAGCCTTCCACATTTGCGGTGAAGTAGATGTAGGCGTCTGTGACTCCGAGGTGATCCACCTCCCACGCGATGGGTTTCAAAACAGGGACAGAGGCGTCAAGGTTGGGGGTAGTGATGTGTGTGACCGTGCGCTGCTTGATGTCGTATGATACGACGGCGTCGAAATCACCGTACGCATTCGTGATGACATACGCTACATGGGGACTGGAAGGATTAAGGGAGAAGGATCCGTTCGCTGTCATTGCCTCTTCGCGTTCTGTGGCCCCTGGGAGATTAATACGCTCTACCTTGCCTGGTTCTGGACCAGAAATGTCAACCACAAACATGGATTGATAGGCGTTCCCATAGACACGTGTGAGAAGCAGGTATTTGTCGTCGATAGAGATGGACCGAGTGACCCATCGCTCTGTCTTTCCATCTCGAAGAAGAGGGGTGATTAACTTGGAGGGAAGACCAAAGGGAGTCGAGTCGCTGGTGGCCCCAGTGTTAGAGCCTATCAAACGAGCCAAGTAAGCAAGGGTATCAGTGTTGTTTTCCTTGTTTGAAACGAACGCCATCAGTCTGAGAATATCCATGAGAGTGTGTCAGCAGAACATGAAGCAACACCGACTTGTTGGATGGCGATATAATGATATCGTTATACCTATAGTCGTCATGAGTTAATCTCTCGATACGACCTTTACCAGGGGCGTTATCCAATTCGCCATCGATCTTTGGCAAGACTTGTTCGCATAGGGCGTCCTCCCAGTAACGCCTGCGATCCTCGACGTCAGCCACGGTAGGAGTGGAACATCAACCTTGTGCACAAACCAAAGCTGAAAATGCTCATTTCCATTGAAATCCATGGCCATTATTGCGCCACCTGGTCTGTATACACCACGCCAATCCTCGCCAGAAATGGGTCTGAATGTGGATATAATCCGGCCGGACCCGATGTTGAAATATGTGAGACGCTCCAGTTCAGTGTTGGCCGGGTCGGTTGAAATCCCGTAAACCTGGGATACCTGGGCATCCTCTGGACGATGAGAGAGGAAGATACCGCCAGGTACTTCTCCCGTAGCGGTCTTCGCGGTGCGCTCGAAACCGTACAGGTCGAAACCTTGTGATCGCGATGCTCATCAATAATGACATCCGAGCTACACACAGCAATGAATAGGATCAGTACATACCTCGAGCGGCATCTTCGTAGGCTTTCATGCCAGTGAATATTTCCTGGGGGATATCTGGAGCATTGACCGCTTTGATTTTGTCGGCAGGTCTGGTAAATGGGAGGTCGCCGTAATCGACAGGAGCAGCCATGTTTGATGACGTGGGGAGGCGTTCAAGAGTCTGGGAGACCCAACGTCTCGATGCTGTTTATATAGCTCTTCAAGACTCGACAACCCTCAAAAAGAGGAACTAAATCCACACGATTGATGTCAGCTATAGTAGGGTAAGAGATAAGATCACCAGGCTCACGCCAGCCTTAATTGAGACCATTGAGCATACTAGCATAGGTCTAGGTTGTTGCCGAAAACACGAGGTGACTGACCAATCGATCATGTGCGAACTGATCCATATCAACGAAGGGCAGCATGCATATCATACGAACAGGGCTATGGGCCACGCCCGGTCGTTGACTCCCTCCATTGCTCTGTTGCGTTACCAAGGCGTCGTCGACAATGACTGGTGCGTGCAAACGGGTATAAAGTTGTGTTAATGCTGACCGTTGGACTAGACCGCGCTCCACAGACCGAAATTAGCACCGGCAGTCCGATACGGGCAATGGTATTTACAGCGAATGGGGAGTTTCTCGTCAGTGGGGACAAAGAGGCGGTCCGAGTGTGGCGACTGGCAGACAACCAGCTGGTAGGAACGATGAAAGCAAAGGATGTCCGGTCAATCGCAGTCTCGAAGGACAACAGATGGATCGCAGCGGGGAAAAGTTGGGGCGAGACGACGGTGTGGGAGTTTCGACAGCCATTCAAGGAGGTCTTCACGCAAGACGATAATGGCCACACCGTCACAAGTGTCGATTTCTCACCGGCCGACTCGACACGGCTCGTCACTGCGTCGGGTAGCCGCGCAGCCCTGGTCTGGGACGTCGCGGCCCGCAAGGTGGTGGTTGGACCACTGGAACACCAGTATTGGGTGATAGCCGCGAAATTCTCTCCTCAAGGCGATCGAATCGCAACGGCCACTCTCCTTCGCGACTCTGTTCGAGTCTACAACAGCCTCAATGGCAACTTACTCGCTGACATTCCGGTAAAAGTTACCCCGTACTATAACACTGGTCTCCTCTGGCCGGCGGGTGAGCGCATCTTCATCGTATCCGACAATACAATCAAGCAAATCAACGCATCCACCAAGTCAGTAGTCCCGGAGTGGTCAGTTCCCGCCGATAGCAACTACTCGTGCATTGTTTCATCGAAGTCCGGGGAACCAATCATATACTCTGCGGGTTTTACTATCATGCTTTGCGACTCGTCGACACGCACCCCGCCCCCTCTCATCGAGCTCCCTCAAGACGTGCATTCAATTGCACTCTCTCCGGATAGCCAGCTTCTTGCGATTGGTGGAGGTGACGGGAAGATCTCCTTCAAGTCCATAGGTATACCCGCAACACCGTGAGTGCCATGTATTGTTGGACTAAGGCCAGGGGGTCATCACTGACGAAAAAATGAAGAGTCAAGTCACGCCGCCACTAAAATGGCGAAGAAGCAGCGAGAGTCTCGCTCGCCCGTCCAAGCTCGTGGGCCTCACATTGTTTCCTCTGCGTTTCATATACTCCTATTACCTTAGTTTCATCATTTCCTTAGTTCCTACTGTGCAATAGTTGAGCGGGACTCGTAGATACGGGCGTAATTGAGATACATTGGAGTAGTTCTCTGAATCAGACCGTCAATTGGGAGCCACCGTGCGTGCGCCACATGCGACTTGGCAATGTCGGACTCGGACACTGTACATTTGCATGCATCCTCGTCGGCCACATCGTCCCCACGCACCAAACCCACCCCCAAGTCCTCTAAAATTCCACTCGTCTTCTCTTACACACCGAGTGACGATGGAACAGACGAGAACCTGCTAATCCTCCTCCACGGACTTGGTCAGTAACCCTTCTTCGTCCACGAATTTCCCCATCCAATACAAGCACACCGATGCCCCAGGGGACAGTCATACGCCCTTTGCAAAACTCGGTCTATCGCTCCGTCTTCCACAAACAGCCATTCTTGCACTGCGTGCCCCTGAACAGTAAATCGTGCCCAATGATTCACCGAGATCGACCAATGATGTTGAGCGATAGTTCACAGGATTCCTTACCTCTACGAACAAGCCTTTCAATGGTACACGTCCTTTAATCCCCTCGGTGAAATCATCGAGCGACCGAATCCAACGCCAGCGCTCGAGGTCGTGGCTAAAGTACTCGACTATCTTATCACGGAGTGTGCATGGCCACCAAACCGCATCCACCTCTTCGGCTTTGGTCAGGGTGGTAGTGTCGCTGCAGAAATTACTCTAGTGTGGTGGAAGAAAGAGCTCGCGAGGACAAAGACGACATCCAATCCAAAACAGACATCAATCTCTTCGCCTCGTCATCTGGCTTCGGTAGTATCCATATCTGGCCCACTTCTTTCTTATCCAACACTCGCCACACCATGTCCGACACCCCTCCTGATATTTTCGCGGGTCTCCATTGCCAAGGACGTGTCCACTGCATTTTCAAAGGGGTTCACTCACACAAGGCAGGTCGTGAAACCTGAAAGTCAAGGAGAGGAGAGTATGCCACGTTCTCGAGACGAATGGGAGCCTGCCATGCAGTTCTGGAGCGAAATGTTGGGGAGGAGGATGGGAGATGGGCTTTACGAAGTAATGACTGGCACGGCGGCTTGAGAGTGTCCGCCCAAGCCAAAGCCTATGTCATCTTTATACCGCACAGAACGCGCCGAGGAACAACCTGTTCTCAGCGATCGTGTCCGCAGTAAGACGTCCTTTAACCTGTCGACAGGAATAGTCGATGAAATCCAGACAGCGAATGTTGCATAATCAAAAATCCTCGCCGAGTCGGCGCTACATAACAAATTAAAAAAAATGACAGTCCCAGCGTGCTTCATCCCAGCAACTGAGATCAGACTCGTGAAATCATTCTGTAAAGACGCGTTCAGAATCCATACGGCGTGACCCGTCTGATGCATTTAGGCTGTGGCCTGATCCATTCGTCGGTAACTGGCGGGAAAAGCCCGAACGTCTTCGCTACTGGCTTTTCGGTAGTGGTCGGTGTCTTCGAATGTGTGCCATCAGATTCTGTATGCTGATCCGTCTCGCCACGGACGATTTTTTCTTGCCCAGGAAAGCCAATGGGCCATGTAGGTAAGTAACACATCTCCTATCCTCCATGCATTAGTCCACCAGTTCAAAAAAGTAAAACAATATCGCAGCGTACCTCTCGGCCACATACAGGGTCACACTTCACCCATTCACTCCAGTCAAGCCACGTCATCAGACGGTTCAGGGCCGAGGCCCATGCATTTCGGAGGGTGGCCACTCTGGTTACGTCGGGGTATTCCTTCGTGTTTAACAGTGGGTCAAGGCCAGCATGAACCCCCTCGGCCCACATCTTCGTCACCACACGGCATATCTCCCGGGTAGTCCCTCGTACAGCCTGAAGAAGCAATTTCTCTGAAGCAGTCATGAAAGATAACTCAGAGTCCATAAAATATGTGTGCGTCGTGGCGCAGAGCTCGAAGACGGGTTTCGCCCAGTCAAGCCTGGTCTCGTCCAATGGGTCCGTTGGGGCGATCGAGAAGAGGAGGTAGGGTGTCAACATGATTCGAAGTTGAGTCTGGGTTTTATTGGCGAAATTAAGGACGTCATCTGAGCCAGTTGTCGGCGCGTTCAGGAGGTATCGTGCCAATTCAAGGCGTTGGGCGTAGCGATCGATTATGACCTGGATGAGTGTCGCCCAATCTATTCCGCTAGATGGTCCCTCTGGTCGGGTCAAAGCCTCTTCTAGACTTGCTTTTGCGGCAGATATATCTTCACTGGAGATATTTTGCACGCGATGGTCCCATCTTTCTTGACCTGCTCGAGTGGCAACTAGGGAAGGTGCAAGTTGGGTATCGTAGAAGGTGACCAATCCAGCTAGATCCAACTGGACGCGTGTCTCCCCGGGGAAACGATTGTGCCACGAGGCCGCATTCATGAGTTCAAGCGCGGCCATCTCAACTGTCAGATGTGACTATCAGTATTCCTCCAGCCAGAACTCCAGCAGACAGATATCTCACAAAGGATTGGCTCTTGAGGCCATCCGAGCAATCGATTTACTAAGTTTGAGGAAGAAATCACTCTGACGCCAGACGTGAGATCACAAAGCATAACTTCACTAAACCCCTGTGAGGTGAACAGCTTCCATGCACAGAACGAAACTCGAATGCTCACAAATCCATCTGCATCCTATGACGTGTTCAATAGAGGAGAAAATCTAAAACAAGGGATAATTACCTCACAAAGCCATCTACGCCGTACTCTTTTCCCCATTTACAGACGTCTTTGATCCTCTGTTGGTCTTCCTCAAGCCCTCCGCCACGTGGTTCACCCCACAGGAGAAGGTCTTGTGTATCCAATGTACCACACGGCAGTTTCGCAGCACTGCTACCATCGAAATAGACCACCTTGAGGGGTCGAGTTGTCGCAAGTGTGAATTGCCAACATTCTTGTTTGGGATCATGCGCGCAGAAGGTATACGAATGTTCAGGGTCGGTAGCAAACCATTCAAGACTTGTTGGCAACACGCTGCGATTCGTGCCATGGTAAAAAAGCGTTCCCTTTGGAATAATGCCTGGTACGATGGCATGACCTACAGACAAGACTCCAGAGACTTTGGCCAAACAAACGCATGCAACACTCACCATTTCTCATACGAGTATTAGGCCAGCGTTGAAGCAACGAATGGACTGTCTCGAACACAAGATGGTCGGTAGAATTGGGATTGGGAGCTGTATTAAGGTTCCAATCACCAAGATGTTGATGTTCGTCGTCGAGAGTCGCTGGCTGCCATTCAGCTTGATTCGAATGAAATGGTACTTGGGTGGCGATGATGACATTTACAAGAAAGACGATCGCAACGAGACACCAAGAGGTCGCCCGCAGCATCGTGGAATGCCACGTCGAGGTTACTGAGACTGGTCAGTGACTCAGTGCTTGTTCACCTGCGCCGTAACATGCGTTTCATACTGACACTTTTGTAACCACGGTTATTTAGTGACGAGTCAGTTACAGTACTGCCCCCGAGCCGGGCCCGGGCCTGCCACACTCAGAGGATTACCAGCACGTCCGAACTTGAAGGCATAAAGTCCGTGCCACATCAGGAAAATGACACTGCACTTACCTAACCTTATTCGTGCTTTTTCTGCCCCATAAGCTGACATTAAGCATCAGACAGAAAAAGTGTTCCAAGGCTGAAATAAGCCAGGTCATTAACTTATCTCACACTTTTCTCGTGCTTAGAAAATGAAAAGCAGCAAACTATTATTTCTATAATGCCTGTATCAACAAGTAGAAAAAGCAAATTAAGTGATGAAAAAGGCCTGATCATATGAAAGAAGAAAAAGAGCAATAAAAGCAGGAGCAAGCACACACTGTAGTGGCATAGAGTTGGTCAGGCTACTGGGGTGAGACAGACTCAGATGTGATCGAAAAAGACAGATTAAAACATTGGCAGAAGATACTAAGGCGGTGATAAAGGTGCAACGACCACCTGGACAACAACGAGCGCCAGCGATGAACGGTAGATCCTGTTATGAAACGTGCCAGATATATCAGATACAATAATTAGATGTGATAAATAATAGGCTCTTACACAACAAAGTGCGAGGATTAACAGTGCCTGACTTGCCTGCTGCGCCAGATGCAGGTTCGACCTTGACATTAGTCTTGAGGGCATGGGCTTCAGAGAAAACTGATCGAATAAATGCCGGTCCCCTGCTCTGGACCGACTCCCTGTAGGCAGCGGTATCGCCACTCCAATTCGTGGATGAGAACTGGAACAGTGCTGTCGTCTCTCGACCAGTTTGCTTGTTGAGTACCTTCAGGAGCTTGAGTTTCGGTTTCCCATCTGCGCTGGTCAGGGTTTCGTGTTCGCCTTCCAAAACTCCTTTGGCAATAAATGTGATAGCACACTCCAACTAATAAATGATTTGTTAGTGAAGTCATAAGAATACAATGTGACATACTGCTGCCGCTGCTAAGGCAATGACGCCTTCACCATTCTTCCCTGCAATCATTGCAGCCATGTTCCAACCAGGAATATCGGCATATGTGGTGACATTGTTGAGATGTGTTGATGCGATAAGCTCCAAGAGGAAGGGTGACAGGTACATTCCTCCAGGCTCCAGGTTTTCAAAGTCGTCTCATAAGAAGCGGTACTCCAACTGCAAATATTCTGCCACTGAACGTGAGTCAGTTTCAAAACTGGTAAAGAAATTGAGCATCATTGCGAGGGCAGTTGAACCAAAGCCATTTCGCCACTCGCTCAGGTGCTGGAGTGTCTACAGGACCTGCCATTCAGTATGTAGCAGCACCAAATAAACAGACTTATGATGGAGAAAACCGATCCTGTCATAGTGACGCGATATTTGACATTGGGGTATATGATATCGAAGATCACCTGCAAGGCTGCTGCAAGTTCTTCATCAGGGATGTTCCACACATTGTTTTGGGTGCTGCACCAGAGTGTTATGGTAGAAATAAAAGTCCTAGACCAGTGAAAATCGGTGGGGACTGGCAGGTCCTTGTTGGTATATTCATGGCGCTTCTTGATAGCGTCAATGATATAACCATCCTTATCATGAGTCTGTGCCACCGAAATCGGTTGCTGTGTGGTTGGACTGTGAGTAGTAGACTCCTCGGAGGGTACAGAAGCGGTTTTAATTTTTTTCAACAGAGGCATGATCGGATGCTTCGCCTTGACTCCAACTGAGGTCTAGAAACACATACAGTAATCCATTAGCATCATGGATTGATTTGAATGAAAGCGACAAGACTTACTGATGCAGTAGTGCGAGATGCCTCATGCCCAGCAGTGCCTTTCCTGGTGGCTGGCCACATCTTTGGCATATCCACAATCATAATGTTACAATTTCCATTCTTTACCCGAGTATTCTTCTTTTCTCTTACTTTCACTATGATTACACTTGGAGACATCGCCTAACCTCCAGTGTTCATTTCCTATTGTTAGTTTCTCCCAACGTCATCCTTTTCATTCTTCTCTAGTGGACCTTTACCTCCTATGTCGCCTCTCTCGTGACGACTCGTTGACCTTTATTCCATCACATTCTACGAAGTTCTTTCACATGACATCATCGTCATTCTATGCCATTCCTCCGTATTCTTTTCACTTCTACTTTTGTCCTTTACACGCTGGTCCGTGCGCGTTTCCCTTACATATAAATACCTGTAGTTTACCCCGTGTACTTCACTCTTGGTCTACGCAATCACAGCGTACATTAAGTCTCACCTCAGTCCTAAGCTCGACGACTACCATCGTCGATAAAGTCATCTCATAGTCCTTAGTCCTCTTGCGAACCATAACACTTCAGACGTCGGTCTCTTCGTGAGTATCGCCTGGAGTTGTTGTTTAGTATCGAGAACCCCTTTGGTACGCTCTGCGTAACACATAACATCATCTTCACTTATGTCAGGCTCACTATCAGGCACAATGTTGTCTTCGACTTGTGCATGCTTGGTAGTCATTGAAAGGCGTTGTGTGAACGGTGGTCGGTCCATCTTGCTATCAATTTCTGCAGCATCGACAGCAACCTAGAATTATATGTAACTCGACATAGGTAATTGAAGGCCATGTGGTGGACTTACCTCAATAGCTTGCGCATCGGCAGTCGTTGAAGGGCATTGTGTGAAAGGCGGCCCAAAATCCAACTCATCATCATCATCCGCAGCAACAGTGGTGACCTAGAGTGTGTCCAGCTGGCTTTGATATGCATGATTGAGGAGTGATAAGCTCACCTTAACAGCGTGAGCGGTGATGGTTGATGGAGGGTGTTGTGTGAAGGGTGGTCCAAATTCCATCTCGCCATCATTGTCCATAGCAACGGTGGTGACCTAGAGTGTGTCCGGCTAGATTTGAGACGTGTCATTGAAGGGTAATAGACTTACCTTGATTGATTTAGTAGTGCTTGTATCCACTCCATTAGTCATTGCCAACTTCTCGGCTGCGTCATCAACAGAGTCAGAAAATATGTCACCAATACTATCTTGATTTATGAGGGTCGTTGTTGTGATTGTCTGGGGAGGATTGGTTGCATCATCAATGCCAGTGAAGTCATCGCCTGCATCTCCTTTGCCAGAAGCAACCTTGGCTACCCAAGTTTTGACTTGCCCACAAATAGAGGACTTCTTGTGAGAGTTGCTAAGATTGAAGAAAAAAAGAGTAGATTCGGTGAGAAAGAGCATAAAAAGGGTTGTAAAGAGCAAGGTAAAGAGGCATACATGTAACTTACGGTAACAGTGTTGCTAGATAGTGGGTCACATCCCAGTGTTAGCTTGATGCTGGCATCAAACATGG